>RJWJ010027127.1:0-22480 GCA_004363605.1 Indri indri
ATACTAATTAGCATTCCTATGTTTAATTTTCAAATGTTTAAAATTTTTAAATGTTTTAAAATATTAAACAATTATTTGTACACTCTAAAGTATTTATTGTTGACATCTATGGAGATTTTTAAAAATAAGATATTTAATGTCTATGATAAAATAAAAAAACATTTAAATGTAGTGATATTTACCTTCATTTTTTTCTGTATTAATTTCCAATATAATTATATTACAGTCAGAAAACATTGTAGGCAGCACAAATGTTCATTTGTTGATGTTTCTTGTGAATTGGCTTATAACTTTTGGTTGCTATATTTTCTTGATGCTTCTTATGGACAGAAATGTGAATTTTTAAAACACTGATATAGATATGTATATGTATAAAATCAGCTTGCTAATTTTGTTCACATCTTCTCTGTTATTAATTTTTGCTAGCTTGAGCTATCAATACTAATATAATAGTGTATGTTTAAATCTTCTCCTAAGTTGGTGAATTTGTGACTTTCATCTATAATTATCAACTATTATTATCAAGAATATGAGCAACAAGTGTTTGTAACTGGATTGTTTTTGTGCTTTATATGTGAGCAAGATATGTCCATTTAAAGGGGCCGTGGCAAAGCAGGCAGAGCCCCAGCTCTGCTACAGAGTGCTGTGAGTGACAGAGGGCCGAGGCTTCTGTGGTGAGGCTTCCTGGACAGAAGAATCACCATGGATGGAAACTGCAGAGTGGCAGATTTAAGCCTAATGTAAAAGAGCAAACCTAGCAGCAAAAATAACCTTCCTAATAGTTGCCCAGTACCGAAATGAACTTGCTGGGGTAATTGTGATGTTGTGATCCCCACAAGCCTTCAAGAAAAGTCCTGGATGACCATTAATCATGAATGAAAAATAGGTATACCCTGATATAGTGCCCACTTATAACTGTAACCCAACAATCATTCCTGTGTATACACAGTCTTCAGTGTGAATGGTGCCTCCTGCTGCCAGCCACAGAGCAGTCTTGCCAGCCCTGCCAGCCATTCCCAATTCCTGTGTGCAACCTGCATGCATAGTCCTGGGTAGTGTGGTCCAGCTCCCCTCTTTCGCCTCAGCACAGGAAGCTGAAAGAGACAGGTTCAAGGTCAGCACCGGACCAGAAGTCAGAAGGTCCAGATGACACATCCCAACACTTGGGACCAAAGCTATGAAAAACAGGACTCTGAAGCCAAATTCCAGGCAGAGACTACTGCAATGAATGTTGCGATGAATCATTCACTTATTTTTTTAACAAATATTTCTTGAATTCTTTCCTTTGGCAAGACACCAGGGAAAGATGTGATGCCCCAAGATAATTTAAACAATTCCCTGAGTGCTGAATTCCAACCTTCAATAAATTGTTCGCACAGACGAATAGCAGCAGGGCTTTCTCCCACAAATAAAAACAGTGTCTTTTTAAAAAAAAAAAAAAAAAAAAAGGAAAGAACACCTGAGTAATTTCCGGCCTCTCAGACGTAGTCTCAAGATTACATGGCAAACAGTTATTAAACAGAATGAGAAAAATCCAGTGGTTTCATTCATCCTGCACTGGCTGTTTTTACAAGAGGACAAGAAACAGTGACAATTGTGAAACTTGATGGAACAAAATGAATGAGACTCCAAGAAACACTCTTGGTCTTCATTTACTGCTCTTGCAACAGCCTCTGAGTAAGGGCCAACTAATTTGTACCAGATTTGATGGCTGTTGACAAACTTCAACAGGTGTTTCTTATTTCTGCTTCAGTGGTTTGTCTACAACTCATCTTCCTGTTTCTATTCTCACTTCATCCTCCAGATTCTTCTCAAAACGTGGCTCTGATCACACCACCTGTTTGTCCAACCCATGAAAGGACGATCATTGTCTATAGAGTTTAACTTCTAGACCACTGTCCCCACCCACCCTTACCTCACAGTCCACCCCTTGCATGTCCAGTACCCGGACCACACACTATTAGACATCACCTTTCTGCACTATTTCCTCTACATCCCCCCTCATTCCTCAGTCACTGCTGTAACCTGTATGGAATGTCCTGTTACCCATCTCTTCATTTCAGATTCCTAAGGCATCAGCAGGCCCGTGATGAAGTGTGATCTCGGTTCAGGTCAACAGACATTTAAGGAGTGCACGGGCTTGTATCAAACAGTACAGTGGGCCCTGGGGCTATGAAGATGAAGGGATAAGGTAGGCAGTTCCCAAGAGGAGCTCAGTCTCCTAGCTGGAGAGACATGGACGGGCATGTCCACCAGGTGGAGCAGTGCCACTCTGGCCCCAGTAGCTCAGGGTGAGGCAACGGCAGGTGATGTGTAGGCTCAGATGCGGAGTGCCTTGCTCAGCCTAGGTGAAACTGTTGTGGGAAGGAAGTATTGGGGCTTGGTGTCAGATAAGTTATCCATAGTACGCAAAGTGGGAAGGGATGTTGCCACAGGCATGAGGAACATGAACGAAGATTGGAATATTTTCTGATACCTCTTCAATCTACTCTCATTTCAGAACTGAATTCTTTCTCCTAAGTTCTACAATTAAATTTTTTGTCATTGCTTTTACACTGCTACAATATGAACCACAGTCAGCTTTTTATTTGAGTTACTTGATTATAGTTATTATTTATTCAGTACTCAGTAACTTCCAGGCACTGTTCTAAGTCTTACCAAAAGTTGCCTTATTTGATGCTTCCTACAACCTATGAGACATTCACTATTGTCATGCAAATTGCATGGATGAGGAAACTGGGGCTCAGAAAAGTAAACTGCCCATGGTTGTGCAGCTATTTTACTGTGCATAGCCATAAACTGGAGTGCTTGATAAATAGTCTCCAGGGTCCTGTGATTAGAGATTCTGACTTAGTAAGTTTCAACTGAGATTTGTATTTGCATTTTGTCAAATCACCAAGGTGTTTGGGAGCCATACTGGGAGGGGCACTGCTCAGGAGTGAGATATCTGGGACTTACACCCAGACCTGTCAGCTTCCCGAACCTGTTTCTGGACTTGCCTGCCCTTGGAGGGGAGCAACACATTACTTACTGTTGTATCTTACAAAGTCACAGACAACAGGGCCTTGCATATTACAAAGGTTAAAAAAAAAAGTTTGACTCATTGCTAGGATTAAAGTAGGGATTCCCAGCTTTTTGAAAGAAGTTTAAGTTTATCTTTCAGGCATGAAATAATTTTGCTTTTATTGCTCATTGATATTTACCTAATGACAAAGTTGAAAGGTTTTATGATTGTGCATTTTCTCCAAGCTGGGTCTCACATAATTACTATTCCCTTTTATGCTGTCAATAACTTTCTATTATCTATTTCTATACAAATATTCCCAATGTGCTTGTCCTACTGAGTTAGTGATCTTCCTAAAACACAAATCTGGCCATGTCTCTCCACTAATTAAACCTTTTCTATGACTTCTCATCACTAGAAGGAGAATGACTGCCATGTTTAGCCTGAGGTCTAAGCTCACCTGAAATCAGACTCCACACCCCTCTCCAGCCTTTTTGCTCACACTCCCACCTTTGCACTCTGTGTACCAGCCACTCCAAACTATTTTCAGTTTCTCAAACTTTTAAAACTGTCTCCTGCCCCTTTGTCTACTTTTTCTTCTGCCTGGGATGCCCACTACAGGTTTAACCAACTGACAAATGCCCATTCCTCCTTTAAAACTTAACTCAAATGTCTCTTTCTCTGTGCCTACATCACTGGTTCTCCAAAGCAGAAATGGTCACTCTCTCTTTGTTTCCATATTTCTATTATAGTGCCTTTTGTTATAAGCCTGTATTCTTCATTAAAGTATGAGCTCCTTGAGAGAGTTCTGGATCACCTCTTCATCATCACTGTCTAATACGATACTTGGCACAAAAGGGTTCAGTTGCTCTTTGTTGAATAGATTAACGGGTAAGTTAAGGAATGAGTCAAGGAATGAAAGAATGATTGAATGAATGATAGTATGTGCATTTACTTCCCATCTTACATCTAATACACTGGGAAATCTATTGGCTCTACTTTCAAAATATTTCCAGAACCTGATTATTTTTCACCATCGTTATTGCTACCATCTTGGTTCAAGCTACCTTGTCCCCTAGCCGAGATTTCTCTAGTAGCTTCCTAATAGTTCTCTGTGCTTTGATCCTTGATTGCCTCTAAAATCTACCTATTCCCACATGGAAGCTAGATGTATCCCTTAAAAATAGAAATCAGATCATAACCAAAACCCACCTCTGGTTCATTTCATGCAGAACGAAAGCCCAAGCTTTTCAATGGCTTCCAGGCTTTATATGAACTACAAGCCCGCCACCCCCATACCTGTTTAGTCTCCCACCCAGAGCCTCTTACTTTCTAATCCCATTTCCAAAAACTTTCCCTCTTGCTCACTCTACTCCAGCCACATTGGCCACCTTGCTGTTTCCAGATATACCAGACACGCTTCCATAGCAAGGCCTGTGCGCTGGCAGCCTCTGCTGCCCCCTGTGCTCTTTGCTCATGTCAGGATGGCCCTCTCCCCACCTCCTTCAAGTCTTTGCTCAATGGCGTTCTCTCAATAAACCCAATTGTCACTACCTTATTTAATATTGTTCCCTGATTGCCATTTTTTTCTTGATTCATACCATCTTCTAACATACTATATAGCTTAATTACTCATTATGATTATTATTTATGGTCTGACTTTCCTTGCTAGAATGTAAGCTTTATGAGGAGTTGGTTTACTTTGTTCATTGGTAAATTCCAATTGTCTGGGCAGTGCCTGAAACATTGTAGATACTCAGTAAATATGTTTTGAATGAATAAGTGAATGCATGACTACTCTGGAATGCAAACTTCTTAAGTGCCCATATCAGACTTCATCATCGAATCCCCAGTCCCAAATATAGTGCCTGCCACTTAGTAGGTGCTCAGCAAATACTTGTTGAGTAAATAGAGGCATATGAATTGGATTTCAATGGATCACATTTGAGGGGAAAACAGCATGCCAGCTAATAATCAGTGTAGTTTATTTAAAATCTCTTGGTGTTTATTTTAACAAAAGCCTTCTTGGAATCTTAACACTAAAATAGGATGTCATTGAGGCCTTTGCGGTTTTAGTAGCTATGACCTTTACCATCATTCTCAGGATAGAACAGGCAATGTGCATGGAGGCTTTAATTAATCCAACCCCAGGCTGCAGTGAAGTGCTGACGAGAAAAAAAAAGAAAAAAACAAACCGTGCAGACCGACTTCCCCAAAATAACCTTCCAATTGTTCCTAAGTATACCAGAAACTCTAATTTGGGCAGAGTTTGAGCTCCTCTCAATTGACTCAGAGTGCTTTGAGCTAAACTCAAATGCTTAACAAATCTGAAAGTTTCCCATGAGAACCTTTGCTTAAGCTTGCATTCTGCCAAACTACAGAAAAGGAAGGTCCATGTTTTGAAAATACAGAAAATAACTTTAACTATATTCCATTTTTGCAGACTCATGGGTAAATTTTCCAATCAAGCACTAGTCAATGTGATCTGATTTTTGATCAAAATATAATGCCTAACAGGTGGGTTATTCTGGACTCAATCTTTGCCAGGTGGTGTGAAATAATGACAAATAATCATAGTTTCTATATATAAATGATCACAGGTCACCCTGCTTGACCTGTGGTTCAGTCCAGCCTTCAGAGAAACCCATTTCCAAACCACACCCACTGCTGTGATTGAAGGTGGGTTTTGTCAAAATTGCTTGGCTCAACAAATCTGCTGCTCTTGAATTACTTTGAATTTTAGCTTGACTGACAATCTTCATAGAATAGGGATTTGATATTTGAGTAATAGCTCCACTATTTTCATGCATAGACTTTTAAACTTAGCAATAACTTTTAAGCACTAATGGATACATTTTAATGAAGATCCTTATGCAAGACATAATAGCTTTAGTCCCTGGAAAGTAGGATTAAATGCTATTCATCTTTATATCCATACTGCAGAGTAGATTCTAGCACAAGTTCATTACTCATAAATATTTAGGAATAAATAAATAAATTACAAATTTCTTTTAGAATAAATAAAGAAAAATTATCACTCTTTAAAACAGAAGTGATTCTTTACATGATAATATAACAATACTTTTCCCCTTACTTTGGTTGGCAGGAAGCTCAGAGATATCTTTAATTTTCTTTAATAGATAATTATCTATTAGCTTAAGTGGTTAATATATTTGTTTCTCTTTTTCCTGTATGGATTTCAATATTCTATTTCTGTTTTAATGCCTTATTGTATTTTCTAGAATCATATTGTCTTTTAGTTTCAGTTATTTTTTGAAATAAGCTTGGTATAAATAAAATAATAAAAATTAATAGATTTGGTGTATTGCACTTCCTTAATTAAATTTCCTAGTAGAAAAAATATAGCAACATATTTGCTTTCAGAGCTAAAATATATTTTATGAAAGTATTTGATATGTATGATAAGTTAAAAAGAAAAAAAATTCTTTCATTTCTATATAAGCATTTATTCTATACATTCTACATGCCAGGCACTGTGCTTAGGGATGTGTTAAGAAATGATAAAGTAAGTCTAGATTGGGAGACAGACACTCCCATTGGCAGGTGCAAAACAGTGTGGTAATGATTCCATGTACATGAAATGTCCAGAGTCAGAAAATCCATAGAGACAGAAAGCAGAACAGTGGTTGCCAGAGGCTGAGGATAGCAGGGAATAGGGAGTGATTATTTAGTGGGTATGGGTTTTCCTTTTGGGGTGATGAAAATCTTCTGGAACTAGATAATGGTGACAGTTGTACAAAATTTTGAATGTGCTAAATGTCACCAATGGTAAATATTATATGTATTTTCTACAATAAACTTTTTAAAAACTAAAACAACAAACAGACAAGAATCAGATGTAGTGGGGACAACTGGTTTATTTACTAATACATTCAACAAATATTTACTGAGCGCTTACTATGTGTTAGCCACCGTGTTAAGTACTAGGGACAAAAGGCTGAGCAGCACCAGGCATGATCATTCTCTTGTGGACTGTTGTCTCATAAAGTTTAACCACAGATTCATGCCATAAAAGGAAGGAAATGTGTAACTAAGAAACTTGTCGTAACCAAAAGTTCTGGACAAGGGTCAGGGAAGAATATCCAGAGGAGGAAACCACTGATCTGCGTTCTTAAGGATGACTGGAAGGTAGAAGGGAACTAGGACAAAGGCAGGGAAGAACATCAAGCTTCCCGGGAAGAAGGAATAGCATGCGTAGAGGACGAACGGCAAAGAAAGGAGGGAAAATGGTGTGTCGTACAGCTTCAGGAAAAGGCAGGGAACAAACCATACAGGGCACTTGAAGGATTGTAAGCCCCAAACTGTATCATGCTACTTCTATTAATTCAGGATATACACTTTGGAATTCTCTAGATATTGATCCAAGCAACATTTGTATTTAAGATCATGATACCCAGAAAGTAGGGAGTGGTTAAAGCTGTTTATCGTAAAGGAAGAAAGCAGTCTGAATAGGATCCATTATGGCCTCCCATGCTTTGGGGACAGCACAGGCTGTGCAAGGGTGAAGGAGAAAGGATGAAATCTCAGTTCTCATTGCATTTTGTGAAATTTACCTGAAGAAGGAATGTTTTCAAAGTGTTAAAAAGTAAACTTTCATCATTTGGGAGGCCACCGCATGACCATACTGAAATTATAAAGGCTCAGAGATCTTGAGAGAGTCATGGTCCTGAGTCCACCAAGATAAGGAAGTCCACAAAAAAACAGGTCAAAGCTACAAGCGGTGGAGGCAGTCAGGCCAGACTGAAGACAGGAAGAAACAAACCTACAGAACTTGGCTTTCAATGAAGAGAGAAGGAAAAGCAACAAGTGCATTTTTGAGGAAAGAACAGATGGAAGGAAAGTTAAGCAAAGTTAAAAAAACATCTTTGTGGTCTGTTCCACAAAAACCAGCAGAGCTGTGGTTTCTTTGGAGCCAGAGATTTGAAAGGTAAGGAAAATAGAGATCACATTACACTGTCCTCAAGGGTTTAACGCGCAAAGCAATGATTCTGATGATGGTCTGGCTAATTCCCTCTCAGAGATGAGCAAGGACTGAGAGGTATCTAAACCTATAACGATATGTATTAACCCTGTCTGAATGATTTACTGTTACCATATTTGGGCTGACTCTGAGTGCAGGAGAGGGGAAAAAAAAAATGAAGAAAAACAAGCTTACCCATAAAAAGAAATTGTAGAACTTCATGTCCCAACAAGTGGGTAAAAATGTTAACATTGTTTTTTTATAGCCTAATAAATGTCTTTCATAAAAATTGCTGAAAACGTACTCCCTAGATCTCTTTATTAGATTCAAAAAGAGATTATTGATCAGAAGGAGGAGTTGATCAGGGAAGAGGTTTAGAAAGAAGCCAGGTCTTAGATTGAATTAAAATATTTACTATCTGTTTTAAACTTCATAATTCAAGTATTTTTATACCTGTGAAGGAGATGAGTCTAGAGAAGTTGGGTCTGCCACAATCTCTAATGTCTGAAGACGGTGATACAACCTCTGCTTTTCCGAAGACACAAAGCTAAAAGATGCTGAAATCAGGACTTAAAACTGGCCTGAATCTAAAACCTTAGCTTTTCAAACAAAACCCCAAGCCTTCTCTAGCTACTTACATGTGACTGTGCATCAGGTCAATGAAAATAGCCCATATGCTACTAATATTACATTTATTTATTTATTTATTTTTATTTCAGTATATTACAGGGGTACAAATATTTAGGTTACGTATATTGCCTTTGCCCCACCCGAGTCAGAGCTTCAAGTGTGTTCATCCCCCAGACGGTGCGCACTGCACCCATTAGGTGTGTACGTACCCATCCCCTCCTCCCCTCTTCCACCTGCCTGCCAACCGATGAATGTTATTACTATATGTGCACTTAAGTGTTGATCAGTTGATACCAATTTGATGGTGAGTGCATGTGGTGCTTGTTTTTCCATTCTTGGGATACTTCACTTAGTAGAATGGGCTCCAGCTCTATCCAGGATAATACAAGAGGTGCTACATCACTATTGTTTTTCGTGGCTGAGTAGAACTCCATGGTATACATATACCACATTTTATTAATCCACTCATGTATTGATGGGCACTTGGGTTGTTTCCACATCTTTGCAATTGTGAATTGTGCTGCTATAATATTACATTTAAAATTTTATGGATTCACAAGACAACTGCATGAAGAAGACATGATGGTTAGTTTGATGTCCATTTTTAGGATCTGGCAAAACTCTATGGGCAGCAACATAATAGTCCTAACTCCTCTACAGATGACAAAATTAAGGCTCAGGTGATAACGTGTCTTATCCCAGATGCCATAACTAGTAAGTGATAGTTCTGGTCATCTGCTCCAAATCTAATGCGATATCCTCCTCCAATCACAGTAATTTTTGATAATGTATGGTCAAAATGGCTTAAATGGTTACTATCAAATACGTTTTATTGGTGCTCATCTACAATATCAGAACAACCATTTTTAAAGAGCAAATTACTATTTTGGGGATGGAACACTGCTTCAATGTAGAAATTCAGAGTTCAGTTGTCTTTGCTAGCTTGAATTCAAGCAAATCTGTAGGTAATCAAGGTATCTACTGAGCACACCTCAGTTCAGTAACTTTTCATCTAATGAACACAAAGAAATAGAACAAAGAAAAGAAGACGACGATATGGCTTGGGTCCTCACGGTGCTCACAGTGTCATGGATATCTCCAGACAGGCAAGCTATTTATATAAGTGAGGAATCCTTTTAGGAAAAGATGTCTGGAGAACTACTGGGCCCACCTGGAGGGGGTCCAGCCAGCAGCCTTTCAGGCTACAAGCAGCACACACCTTTTTCATTATCTTTTGAATACTTAAATCTTGGTGATTAACAAATGTCTTAGAATTGAAAATCTAACTTAATTCTCTCCTCTCCATTTTTACTGCCACTGCTTGCCAGCTTATTTTTCATCATTTCCTTTTCTGGGGTTTGCCACAACCTCTAATGTTCCCCTATACTTACCCCTTTTCCATAGACACCGAGTTTGATCACTTTAAAATTATAAAATGAACCAGGTCACTTCCCTGCTTAAAATTCTTTAAGGCTCACCATTGCCTAAAGGATAATGTTCAAACTCCCCAATATATCTCACAAAGTCTTGCAGGATCTGATTCCACTCTACTTTTCTCTTCTTCCATGTTCTCCATTGTAGCCTACATTCCAGCATACTGAACCCATTATAGTTCTTTAAACAAGCCCTTTGTGCCTTTGTGTTTTCTTCTGGAATCCTCCTACATCCTTTTTCTTTCTGGCAAGCTCTTATTCATGTTTCAAGGCCTTGCCTGTGTATTCATTTGTGTTGGCCCCAAGCTGAGTTGTCACAATGGTAACAAATACACATTTCCATGTCCGATAGAATGACTCATCTTCTCAGTGCCCACAGCATCCTCTGTGTTGTCTTTACTGTCGCAGTTACACACTGTACTCTAAACACTGACATCCCTGTCTTTTCTCCAAAATGGATGGTGAGCTTCTTACATACAGGGATCATGTCTTATATCCTCTGTGTTTCCATTGGCTACAACAGTGCTTAGAAAAAAGTAAGTGCTCAAAAATATTTGTCAAAATGAATGCATCCATGGACTTTAAGAAGAATGGATTCCATTTAAGAGATATGCAGATTTGAAAAACTAAACTCTTGCTGTTCTTTGTCACTAACACTTGTCCCTTCTCTAGTCTTCCTGCACAGTAAGTGACTCAACTACTGAACAAGCTGCTCAGGCCAGAAATGTAGAATTCACCCTTGATTCCTCGTTTACTCCTCTCCAATTCATTATCAAAATCTACAGCATTTACATTCCAAACATGTCTTTAACTTATCAACTTTTCTCCATCTCCACAGTCACTCTAGTTCAACCCACCATTCTCTCTTTCCTGAATTGCTGCCATGGCCTCTTCACAGGTCTCCCTCCAACCACTCTGCCCAAGAGTAACCTTTTCAAAATGTAAATCAGATCTTGTTACTTCCCTGCTTAAAACTCTACAACTGCTTTCCGTTAGTCTTAAAACAAATAACTTCCTTCCAGTACCCTATGACATCCTACATGCCTACTTCTCCGATCTCGCCCTGTCCCACTCTCCCCTTTGTTCACTGAGCTTTGGCACTTGGCCTTCCTGAAGTTCCTTCACCATGCCAAACACTTTAGCTCCTTAGATCTTCATTTTTGCTGGTCCATCTCTTCAGATAAGTCTCCAGCTCATTCTTCCCATGCCTCCCATGTGTCACTTACATTTGATTTCAGAGAGGCCTTTCCCTGAGCACTCAGTCTGTAGCCATAGACCCCAACCCTAGAAATTCTCTTAGAGAAACTTGCTCTTTTTTATATTCATTTATTTATTTTGCCTAGCACTTGTCTGTGAATGTAGACATATATTCCTTTGAATTTTGACTACATTGCAAGCTTCATGCTGGTAGGAGACCACATTTGTTCATATACCACTTGTACCCTGTGTCTGTCACAGGGCCTTAATATTGAACACACATTAATGGAATGAATGAACTTATATGAATGTGTTCCATGTCCCCTTAAGGTAGGAACAGCCATACTTACCCCATAAGCCTTTGAGAATTAGATGAATTAATGTATATGACATCTCTGTATAACCATAAGTCACTCTCTAGATGTAAGTTATTCTATTGAGACAAATAAAAGCAATCTCTTATACTTTTGTAAATAAATTACAATAGTTTGATTAAGTATATCTCTATGATGTTACTTCAAGGTCAGAAAGAGGACCAAGGGATAGAAGTTCTAGGAAAACAGTCTTTTTGCCACTATAAACAAAGAACTGTTAAAATCTTAAGTACAGCCCCAAAATAGACTATACTAACACCAAAATGGTAAGTTCTCTAACACTAGAAGATGTCACTTTTGTTTTAGATAAAGACTACACTAGCCACCTCTTATGCCTCTTGCAAACTCAAGGATTCTCTAATTATAGAGAGCAATAATAAGAACAAAAGCACCCACAATTTTGCACATGCAGCCCAGAAGGGAAAGGTTCACACACAGATCCCTGAGGCTTGCTATATAGGATGGCAGTGAGGGAAATACTCTGTTTAGAAATTTTCTAGAATAAGTCTGAGTGAGACATTGTTTTCTGTTATCTGGTCTTCAGAGTATTAGCTCCAAGGAAATGGCATAAAGATAATCATATTTGTTCCTTAGAGTTACAAAGATAAACAAAAGAGTGAAAGGACTCTAATTCTTGTATTAGGGAACCTGTGACCAAGGAAACTTGTTCAGGTAAAATCCCACACTGCCCATATAATTGTTCCCATCAGGAACATGTAAAAGTACACACACACACACACACACACAAAAAGCCAGCTATTCAAAATGCTCTATAATAAAACAAGTGAGAAAGATGAGGAAAAAGAGAAAACATTTTCAGCCTTCCAGAAGGCCATGCAAAAGTAGAAAAAGTAACAAGAGCTAAAGAAGAAAGCAGTGAATCCTTACCCCGTGTCTGGGAAATCAGATCTCAGCCAAAATGTAACAACACACCAGTGTAATTCAGTCCACTCGGAGGAGTGCCACAAGGATTCATTACTGATGCATAAGTACAAAGGATGTGAATATTTTTCAAAGTGATGTTACCGGAAGAGCAACCGCTAACCTTCCAGCCTGGGGTGTTAGATGGGAGTAGTAGGATTTTAGATCCTCACTGTACCTCCCTTGCAGTTCCATCCAAAACTTGGACTTGGTCCCCAAAGTGAAGTTTCTGCCAGATGTTTGTGAGTGCAAGTCAGGGTCATTCCAAGATAGATGACTGTGAAGTTGTTCCGTTTCTTAAAGACCATATTGTGATGGTAGTGCTGGCAGCTGTGGATCTCACTGCTTTTGTTGCCAAATGTCCATTCTCCCCTGCTTCCTGGCACCAGAATTCTGAATTTCCTTCAGGGAATTGTTCCGCCCACATTACTACCCATGGGAGCTGAGCCCACCCTCAGCTTCAGCTCCTGGCTTACACTGATCTGCAAAGTCCAACCCTGAGGACATCATGATTGCTTTAAGGAAGGCGTGAGACTACATTCTGGCCATGAAAATGAGAGAAGGAGTTTGCTGGAGGCTTCTGGGCAAGGAACATCTTTGGTGTCCTGAGAAAGACTGGAAGAATCTCCATCCTTTCCACCAAAGAGATGGAGAAATGTATTCCCTGGAGCTGTTGACAGTCCCATGTGAACACAAGAACTACTGTTTCCAGATGACATTGGCACAGTGGAAAGCAAATGTAGTAGACAGAATAATGTCTTCCCCCATCACGTACACAAAAAGATGTCTATGTCCTAATCCTCGGAACCTGTGAATGTTACCTTACATGGCAAAAGGGATTTTGCAGATGTGATTAAATTAAGGATCTTGAGACAAGAGGATTATCTTGGTTTATTGGGATGGGCTCAGTGTAATCTCCAGGGTCCTTACAATGCAGGAGGGAGGAATATCAAAGAGAGAAAAGGGCAAGTGACAATGGCAGCTGAGAGAGAGACAGAGAGAGAGATTAGGAGATGCTGCGCTGCTTGCTTTGAAGATGGAAGCCTCTAGAACTAGAAAAGACAAGCAAGCAGAGTCCTCCCTAGAGCCTCCAGACAAAACACAGCCCTGCCCATACCTTGACTTTGGGACTTCTGATCTCCAGAACTGTGGGATAATAAATTTATATTGTTTTAAACCACTAAATTTGTGATAATTTGTTACAGCAGCAAGAGGAAACTAATACAGCAGGAAAGAAAGATGAGTAGAGACAGGGTCGCTGGTTCTTTGGTGACATTGATGAAGCACTTTATCAAACACCAGTGAAGTCCCCTGTGCCTTCTGAGTTTTTGGTTTAGAAACAGCCTTCATTGTTTAAGATTACTGGATTTGGGTTTTCTCTCACTTGAATCAAAATACCCTAAGTGATCAAAGCACTAAGTAAACACGAAAGGACTGACACTGCTCTGCATAACAATGTGAAGTGCTACCTTTTACCATAGAGGACAGCAGTGTAGATCTTACTGCCATTAGGAAAGTGTTTCTCTTCTTCAATATGGACTTAGACTGTTGTGTTTCTGAGCATTAAACCCATCTTTTGGAGGTGTGAGCATGTATGTATTACTCAGGATTTTCACCTATATTGGGAAATGGTTGGTGAGATCTATGTGGAGACTGGGCTTGGAGATCAATACTAACTCTACCCTTGGAGGGCCAAATCCCACCCTACACTGTCTTGGTGAAGCTCTCTGTGGTGAATAACTGGGTAATTGTATTACCAAGAGATTACTGTGTCCAGAGATAACGTGTGAAAATGGATGGAAATGGATCTCAAGCCTTTGGTTAATGATTACAGTCACAATGTTTCCCTATAGAATGAGGATTCACACTGCAGAGATCTGAAAAGGGGCTCTCATGAACAGGCGTGGAGACTTGTAGACAACAGCACAAAGGCAGGAATCGAGTGTGTCTAATAGAGACCCTCCTGAGAAAAGGTTTGCCTTTTTTGTAATTTTGTCTTGGATTACAATGAACAATTATGGAAAGCATTTTTTCTTTGGATGTCACAACTAATTTGGTTATGCTGTGAGGCATTAGTGAGGCCCTTTGGGACAGTTGGTGGAGAATAGAAGTAAGGGGCTGCACCGGAAAGCATGGCCCACCCACCTGCACCCACTGCTGCCTGGGGAGGAGGATAGGCCCACCTCAGTGGAGGCAGAGGGTGCACCAGAGTTTCAGGTGGAGCCACTGTGGAGCCACGGCAGGAGCAGGGCACAGCTGTGTGGGAGCGGCAAGGACAGCCCCGAGGGATGGTGGCCCTTGAATAGGAAGAAGGGTGGAATACCATTATTACATAACAATGTGTCAAGGTCAAGTCAAGGTTATCCCTATGAAAATACCACTCTCTCTTACCTCACAGAATGCTTTCTTGAGAGGCAGGACAAGAAATGTCATTGCAGCCCTGGAATGTGAGGTGGGAGGATGAGGATTTGGGTACAACCCACAGACGATGTTATCTGCAGGGCTGTTTGTCTCAGGGACAGTGCCAGACTGTGAGCTTCATCCTCCATGCATGTCTCAGCAGAAAAAAAAATCCCTGAAAACTACTGGATGAGTGGGCTAGTCATGGTGTGGTAGGTCTGATAGATATAATATGAGCTTTGGTCTCAGAAGGACCTGGGTGCCAGTCTTGGCCTCAAAATGTGTTAAGTCTCATACTTAAATGTGGTACTGGAACACTCTCAGCCTCAGTTTTATTGTCTGTAAAATGAGACACGATGCTGCAGAAACTGAGAACAATCACAAAGAATGAAAGCATACAGCAAGTGCTCAATGATTCATATCTATTATTATTTTTATTATCATTATCTAATGCTTCCAGCATAACTCTTAGAATGAAATAAATTCTTAATAAATAGCAACAGCAAATATGTCTATAACACTTAACTATGTTCTAAGCACTGTTTAAGCACTTACTTATATTACATAATCTAATCTTCATAATAACCTATGGAGTAGCCAATATTCTTTTTCCGTTATACAGACAAGGAAATTGAGGCCACAGAAATTAAGTAACTCACCAAAGGTCACACAGCTAGCAAATGGCAGGGCCAGGATTAGAACTGAACCTAAGCTCTCAAGCTGCAGAGTCCATTCTCTTAACCATGATGGTATAAATAACACTTCCCCTCTGCCTCCCCCTTACTTCTGTGCCAGATGCTGTGAGTAGATACGAAAAGAGCATAAGGCATGTTACTAACCTTGAAGGACACGGGGGACACACAGCTCAGCTGCATGAGGCCACTGGAACACATACAAAACCACATGGACCCCAGTGTTACATCGCATCTTTTAAATGAAGTGTGGTTGGAGCCGGAGACTTCGGAGTGGATGGTGAGAATCTGAGATGTCTTGGAAAAGGAGATGCGCCAGGAGCTGGCTAAAGTAGTTAACGGGGGAAGTGTCTGACTCACTTTCCCCCTTCTTATCCCCGGAGCACATAGAGCCCTAAAAGGAAGAGGAGGGAAAAACCCTTTCAGCAATTTTGAACTCACAGGACTCAATAAACATTGGACATTATAGAATCTGCTCGTTTCGCAGTTGAGGGAACCAAGTCCCAGGTGGGGACAGTGACCTGCTGGAGCTCACAGAGGTAGACTGCAAGGTGTCCGGAGGAAGGAGGAACAGCTCATGGCAGCTGTGGTGAAGTGGGGACAGACAGGCCCAGAGAAATGACATGTGTAAAACATTCACGGGAAGCACCTTGACAGTAGCCCTCAAACAATGGTAGACACTATCTTCACTATGGTGCTATTTTGATAATCATTACTAGTATGCAGGGATCGTCTTTGAAGTAGGTTAGAGATCAGTCAGGAGATTATTTCATAATCTAGGGCAGTAATGATGAGAGTTTGGATGAGGTCAGGGGTCATAGTGGGCACAGAGGAAGGAACATACTAAATAAACACCTCAGAGATAAAATATGTGAGTTTTGTGAACCACTAGGACTTGGGGATTTGACAAAACAAGGTCCATTTTCCAAGTGGAAAGCTGTGGCCAATATGGGAAGGGTGAGGAGGCAGAGGCCAGGGAGCGGGCAGAGTATACAAACGCTTGGCCCACTTGCCAATTTGGCCCTCTTCACTGCGGAGAGTTTGGAGTCTGTTGAGCACAGAGGAGCCTTTCCTCTCTCCCGCTGAGCACATCTGGTTTTTGCGATGAAAGGATCTGAGGTGTCAGGTTTAAATGTCGTGACTGACCAGCTAAAGAGGAGAAATGACGGGAAGCATGTCAGGTCAACACTGTGATCTCCCTGGGGGCTGTAAGTGATCTTCCCAATAATAAACATGGAGCCCATGATGGTAGTTGCTTCCCTGACCGGAATTTTATATGCACACAAGCTGGAAAACGTGGCTAGAAGTTTCAGCCATGTGCTTCGTAAGGTCCTACAAGTCATTACTCTTTTCTAATAATGTCCCAGTAAGAAATGTAGTGGGGAATATATGAGCCAGACAACATCCTGATCTTTTGCAGAGGGTGCTATTGATATTTGAGCAACTATGGTGAAAAGCCCTTTGCACAGCCATGCAGGAATAGAGTTGGCAATTACCAAAATGGGCACCAACTTGAGAATCAGCTTCATTGCTTCCACACTGCCTGTTTGGTAATGTTTGTGCTTTGATGACCTCCTGGATCTTGGAATGCCTTCCATTATTCCAACTTGCTTTCAGCAAAATGCTAAAAACTAATTCACAGTGAGGTGTGAAGTGATGATAGAAGCTTAAAATGCTACCTCTTCCTGGGTATTTGCAGGAAAAGGGATGAGTCAGAGATAAAGCAGAAAGGCTATGACGCACTAGGTTTCAAAAATTGATCTTATGATATGAAAGTCACCCCACTGCTTCATGTGAAATGCACTTGAACCCCCTGCCAGGGCCTGGCCTGTTCTTCAAAGCCCAAATCAGCCACATATACTTTGCAAAGCTGTCACTGTCAACCCCAGCCTACAACAGTCTCTCTACATTGAACTTCTTTTGGATTTACTGCATCTTCATAACTTAACACCTATGTAGAATTGTAAAAAGCAAACCAATTAGTTGTCTCCACTTGGATGGCATGGTCTCAAACTAACGGAGCCTTGGAGACCCAGAACATTGAGTTCGAATCCAGAACATTGAGCTCAAATCCCAAGTTCACCATGGACTAGTCGGATGTATTTAGGCTACACATCATCATGCAATATCTCGATTTCCAAATTTGTAAACTTAGTGTATTAATTCTTATAGAAAAATGTGAGAATTAAGTGGGATCGCACAGGGGAACTACCAAGACACAATAAGGGTTTAACAAAAGCTGGCAGCATTCCTTTCTAACTATGCTGTTTCTCAAACTCCTAAAATGGTGGGAAGAGGCAGCACCTGTAGTTCAGCTATTTCCCGGGCTCCCATTTGCATTTGACATGCGCAATTTTTTATGTTATTGGTGTGCCACTTGTACTGTTACTGAGTGAATATTTTCTTTAAATCTACTTACTCATGGAAAGTTTTAATCTATTTTTAAAAAATCCGTATTACAACTGTAAGTGGAAAAATCACCATCTCTTGCTCTAAATAGAAGGTAAAACTAAATGCAGTTAAGACAAGGCAGTATTATTAAATTCTAAGTGTGTCTAAGCATTAAATTTGCTCTCTTACTGTTGTAAAAGGAGGACCAGCAAATGTTAAACAGATTTGATAGATAGACTCTTATGAAACCGAAAATTTTTCCTTGATGTAACCAGGCTTGAAACACAATTGAAAAGGAACAAATTGTTTTATGATAAGGTTTATTGTCATTTGATTGATGTGCCTCTACCATTTAAATCATCTTTCATCCCAATCACTCTTTAGAAGAAAAATTATAATGGAAAAACGAAAATTTTGGAGTTAGGGAAACCAGGATGTAAACTTTAGCCCCACTCCTTACTTCCCAATTACATTGAGCAAGTTCCTCAAAGTCTTTGGGCCTCAGTTTCCTCATATGTAAAATGAAATACAAATACTCAAGTGGGAAGATATTTGCATGGATGCAATAGAGTATATAAAGTACCTGGTAAAGTGCCTTGAATTCATAAGAGAAAAGCCAAATGTTGATGACAGGGGAAATTGCCTGTCAGAGTGCAGATAAATAATAGAGGACAAGTTGTTGGTGTGCCCAGCCACCTAATTTGCTGGGACAAAGATGTTCTGTGATTCTCATCCCAGACATCTGGACAACCTGTCAGCACATAACTGGGTGGTTTTGAAACTCCCCAGGATTATATAATGTTGGATGGCAACCAGAACCATTGGACCTTCTTCTTTTATTCCTTATTATATTGATTTCATTTTTCACCCATACGAAGTTCTAGAAATTTTTTTTTTTTTGTGCAAGATTGAGAAAATATAATTAAGTAGAAAGGAGAAAATAAAATCACTTGTGATCTCACTACCCAGAAATAACAATTGTTGATATTTTCAACATTTCTTTCAGATTTCAACATTTTCTTTTGGATTTTTCTATGCAAATTATAGGTATATACCTTTTTCAAAATGGAAAGCTGCTCTACCCTTTGTTTCATTATCAACTTTGTAATTCAACCAATAAAACAATCTGACACGAATATTTTTATTAATAAATGTAGCTCTACAACATGATTTTCATGCTTATGATTGTTAAGCCTGTGGATGTAGCAAAATTTACTTGGCCAATTCTCTAATATTACTTGGATTTCTTCCCCTTGAGTTAATATGTTAAAATATTGCAATTTACTTCCTTGTAAATGAATCACGACCCATAGCAAAAGTATTTCTTTCATATAAATGATAAAATGTGGAATTTCTAGGTTAAAAGCATGGACAGTTTAAGGCTCTGTTTAACTTTGCCACTTTAGTCTTAAGAAATTTAATTTCAATTTAAAATGAAAGTATAAATAACACACACTTCTTAGAACCCCTGCTCAAAATAGGTGGTATCACATAAAGACACTTTTGCCAATTTAGGTGAAAATATTATTATTTTAGTTTATACATTCCTATATAGTTGGCGATGGTTTCTATTTCCTCTGATATGAATTTTGTGTTCAGACCTGTATTTATTTTTTTCCTTTTGAGTATTGATCTTATTCTCACTAATTTGCAAGAAACCTTTACATATTAAGGTTAGCAATTTGTATGTCACACACATTGGCACTAATTTATTCAGCAATTTATTGACTTCTTACTTTTATTCTTGCCATATATGATATTTAGAATGTTTAAAAATATCATGTAGTCATATCTGTTGGTAATTTCTTTTATGAGTGTGTTTTTGGTATCAAGCCTAGAATGCTTTACTCTATAGTTGATTATATAAATTTTTACATGTTCTTCCTCTAGTGCTTTACAAGTATTTTTGATTGTACAGATAAAACAACAATATCATAAAATATTGTAAAATTTAAATATTTATGATGGGAATTACTGAAACATGCCCTCATCTCCGTGATCATCTCATTCAGTCTCATGGCCTAGAAGGCGATCTGATGACTCCCAAATGTATATATCTGTTCCCAGTCTATCCCATGAATTCCAGAGTCACATATCCACCTGACTATTTCATATCTCCACTTGGATATTAAATAAGCATTTCAAATTTAACAGATCCCAAACAAAACCCTGATACCCCCTTCAAAACCTACCCCTGCTGCCATCCTCCACATCTCAGTTAATAGCAAATCCACCTTCTGACTACTCATAATCACATTCTCAGAGCCTTCCTGGCTCTCTTTCTCTTATCTTCTTCATTCAACTGGTCAACAAGTTCTGGCAGCAGTGCCTTCAGAACACATCCAGAAGCCAGAAGTCAACTACCTCACACCACCAGCCTGGTCTCGCCCATCGTCATCTCTCGTCTCTAGTGTTATGCAGCCTCCTATCTGCTTCCCCTTTGGTAGATTCTCTGCATAATAACCACAGTAATCCCAATTTAAAACAAAACAAAAAATAAAAACCAAGTCGGAGCATGCCTGCCCCTGTCTTTAACTTTCCAACAGCTCACTTTCTCATGCCGTAGAAACACCGCAGGCCCCAAATGTGCTTTATCTTCCAGAGCTCATTTCCTGCTACACTCTCTTCCTCTCTCCAGATAACTCCAAGGAGCATCACCAAAGCCAGGGTTTGGAATATGCCAGGCTCACGCTCGCTTCAGGTCTTTGTACTCACTGTTTCTTCTGCCTGGGAAAGTGCCCCAGTAAGCACATGGCCTCTTCCTCATGTCTTTCACGTCTTTACCCAAATGTCACCTTCTTAGTGAAGCATGACCTCCTTATACTTTTTTTTGCTTTATTTTCCTCTGAAGCATTTGTCACCATTGAACATATGATATATTTTACTTATTTATTTTGTTTATAGTCAGTCTCCTCCCCACTAGAATGTATGGTCCATGAGGGCAGAGATGTTGTTCTAGTTCACTGCTATTAATATATCCCCAGCACCAAGAATAGTGCCTGGCACTTGTCAGACACTCAATAATTGTTTGTTGAATGAACTAATTAATTTGTTATATACTCCTCTTGTATTATCACCCTCAAACTCAGTCCATTCCCCACATCCTATAGGTAATTAATGGTAAGTGAAGAAAATAAGTTAAACAACATTATATGCAAGAAATCTGTAATGCAAAAAAAAAAAAATCAAAAACAAAACAAAACAAAAAACTCCAACACATGCCAAAATAAAGTTATGGAAGAACACACACCAAATTAAGATGCTGTTATTCCATCTGGAAGTTATTATTTTGTGAAGTGTGAGGGGGGAATATATTTTTTTCCCAAGTGACTAGCCAGTTGTGCTATTATTATAAAAAACTATCTGCTAATTCCCCACTGATCTGTTATGCCACTTTTAACATATATTACATCTGTCTCTACTCAAGCCAGGTTCCTGGACTGTCTATATCTGTAATGCACAATTTAAAAATTATAGCTTTATAGCAAACTTGCCTATCTTTAGGGTTAATTATCCCTTATTACTCTTTTTCAAAATGTCCCTGGCTATTTTCATGATTTTATTCTCTCAGATATCTTTTGGAATTAAGTTGTTAGGTTAAAGAATTAGAATTTTTATTGGGATTTCATTAAATTTACAGATTAATTTGTGTAGAATTAATGTGTCTATAATACTAAGTCTTTCCATCTTGGAACACGGTATTTCTTCCTAATAATTCATGTCTTTCATGGCTTAAAGTATAATCATTTTGTCATCCTGAGGTTTAGTATGTTTCCTATTAATTCTTTAAGTTATTCCTGGCATATAGAATAGATATTAATTTTTGTGTATTTATTCTTATCTTAAGGCAATGTACTGAGTCCTATTATTAGAATTTTTTTGTTGTAGTCATTGCTGTTGTCATTCTGGTTGTTGTTGTTGTTGTGCCTTTTTGGTTTTCCAGATAGACACTCATCATCTCAAAATAATGAGAATTTTGTCACCACTTTGATTAGCCTGGATTCCTCAGAATTCAAAAACTGAGACAGTGGTTTATATATGAGTAATTTGGCAGGAAGTACACCCCCATGTAATAGTTCTTGCACCCTGGGGAACAAAGTAGAGAAAGACAATCAAAGGATGTGTTAATTGAGTGGGTCACAGCTAGAGATGACCTGATTCCACAAGATTGCCTGAGAAGCCTACGTAATACATCTTTGGACTATCTATGATAAGGAGAGAGCAGGAAAAGAACCTATCCACCTTCCTTTATCTGCCATTTCATAACACCCAAGGGGTGTTAACTTTGCCTCACTTCTGAGTTTTGCATGTGTGGGTATTGAGTGTGGTCCCAGCACTTTCCATGCCTCAGGATTGAGAAGGAAGCTCTAGGGAAGGAGAGGCACACGGTGCAGGTCTGTGGTGAAGCTCTGACAGATTATAGCAGCACTAAATCATTCTGAGAGTGCATAGCACAG
>RJWJ010027128.1:0-22466 GCA_004363605.1 Indri indri
AAAAGGAATTCAAAGACGTCTCTGAGTTATTTAGTTACAGTGAAATGTAAAATTGAATGTGTTGCTAAAAATCTGATTCCCAGGCTTTAGGCTGTAGAACTGAAACAGCTGTGCCTTCCTTCTTTGTGGTAAATTAGCAAGGGAAAAGAGGTACTTTAAAGAAGGTGTTATACACACATCACCACTTCTTTTTTTTTCTATTCCTGGATGTTTTCCCCACGTTTTAATTCTGGTAGATAGCTTTGGGTGGTTTTTGTTTAGGTGATTTTGATGTTTGAAGTCAGAGATGGGCTGAAGGATGATTGCTGTTCAATGGTAATGCGGAACCCTGCAAAAAGCACAGTTGTAACTCAGCTGTGCGCATCAAAGTCAGGCTCTTTCCTTACAGGAAATGATTATTACACAAGCTATCTCCAGAGACACTGCTTACAGCCAGATCAGCAAAACATTACCCATGTTGGCCATCTGATCTTTCATAAAGAGCTCTTTAGTATTATAGAATCATTCTTTGCATTGGAAACCGTATTAAGGAAGGATTACTCTGGTCTATGTTAAATGTAATAGCATTCTGTATCATGGAAATATTTCCCTGCAAACTGTATGATTGCCGTTGAACCAAAAATTAAACAGCAGGTCCTTGAATAATGTTTCGTTTAACATTGTTATAACATGATGAGAAAACCAGTGAATTCCCAGCCAAGGTTGTATGTGTGGAGTTTGCATGTTCTCCCTGTGTCTGTGCAGGTCTTCTCCAGGTACTCCAATGTCTTCCCACATCCCAAAGATGTGTGTATTAGGTAAATTGGCATGTCTATGTGGTCCCACTGTAAGGGAGTTGTGTGCATACTCCCTGTGATGGGATGGTGTCCTGGCCGGGGTTGGTTCCTGCCTGGCACCCTGAGCTGCTAGGGCAGGCTCCATCCACCCGCGACCCTGAACTGAACTAAGCAGGTAAGTAATTATGTTACTTGTTTTTATTAATCTTTCTTAAATGTATGTATAGCTCACATTTATTTCAATGTTTAATATTAGAAGTGTGTTGGTCTTTATTTAGAAGTTTGGTGATATTTTTATGACCAGAAATATGCTATAGGAACTTAACTCTCATTTATATCAATTAGCCTGTGGTAAAACTGGTTTTGTCATATGTTGTTTCACTTGAAATTGCAGTTTCCAAGAACCTATCGATGTCATTAAGGACTTACTATACTGCTAAGTAGTTGTTATGCTTTTATAATCAAAAACATCGATGTTGATGTTATTACTTCTTAAAGTGAACATTCGTGCTAACAGTTGATGTGGAGTCATACTTGGTTGTCTTATCACATACAGATGAATTGGCAAATCTTATGGTACAAATTGTAGTTGTTACTAAAACAATTGCATTGGTAAATGTCAAGCAGTTTGTTTTTTTAAATTTAAAAATGTACAAAAGGGAAAATAACAATAACTTATTATCCCTACCACCGCAAACCAACTATTCTTAACCTCTGTGAATACAGTCATGAATAATGACTTTTTGGTCAATAATGGACCATGTACATGATGATAGTACCATAAGATTATAATACTGTATTTTTATTGTACCTTTTCTTTTTTTAGATATGTCTAGGTACACAAATACTTACCATTGTGTTACAATTGCCTATAGTATTTAGAACAATAACATGCTGTGCAGGTTTGTGACCTAGCACAATAGGCTATACTATATAGCCTAGATGTGTTATCAGCTAGGTTTTTTTAAGTATGCTCCATGATTGCACAACTACAAAATCGCCTGACAATGTATTCCTCAAAATGTATCCCTGCTGTTAAGCTACATATGCCTGTATTTGCTTCCATTCTGCTTATTCTTCTTTTGTTTTTGTTTTAGAAAATCACTCTATTCTTATAAAAACAATACAGCCTTGTTATTAGAGAATCAATCATTTCTAGTCTCACGATTCAGAAATAGCCATTATTAATGTTAGATGAATGTAATTCTAGGTGTCTTTCTATGGATAGAGAGATGGATAATTAGAGATTATTTTTATAAAAATATACTGTATGCTGTTGTTTTGTTTTGAGACAAGGTCTTGCTCTACCACCTAGGCTAGAGTGCAGTGGTGCAATCATAGGTCATTGCAACCTCAAACTCCCAGGCTCAAGTGATCCTCCAGGCTCAGCCTCTCAAGTAGCTAGGACTACAGGCAGGTACCACCATACCTGGCTGATTTTTTTTTTTAAGCAGTGGGGTCTTGCTGTGCTGCCTGGGCTGATCTTGAACTCCTGGCCTCAAGTGATCCTCCCATGTTGGCCTCCATATGCTGTTTTTTAGTAAAAAATATTAAAGGTCTACTTATGGCAATAAAAATATGAGCTCCATGTATCACAGAATAACCAAAGCCTGGAAATGACGCACTATTTGGGACATTACTGGCCTCACAAGAGGTACGCGAAGTCTTCAAGGATCTCTCCTTCAAAACATTTAAAATAAATAAGTAAGTAAGTAAATAAAACAAAATAAGAACAGAACATGTGAACTGGGATCAGAGTGACTTGGAGCTCTGCCCTGTGGGATGCTGCATGTGACTACAGGGGTTGAGTTGCTTAAGGGAAGTTGTCAGTAGTTCAGAAAATGAAATGGGGCCTGTCTTGAACGTTGGGAAGGAAAGCCTTGGATTCCTATGCTGAACCCAGATCCTCAGGCGCTGAAGTGGTCCCAGGTAGTTCTCTCTGCAAGAAGAAAACCGACTCAATTCACAAATTAGATCCTTAAGATTTTCACCAGTTTAAGTCAAGCAATGACCTCACAATCCGATATCACTGAACCAGGAGAAAGTAAGCAGCAAGGAACATATTTAGTTCCCCAAAGATTGTAGATATTGCTAAGGTCAGATTTAGGATGTATAACAGCTATGTATTTAAATAAATGAAGACATAATCTCATATATCACCAATTATCAAGAGGTTATTAGGACTGAATGGTTGAATTTGAAAAAAGGGAACTCACAGAAATGCGAATACTTCTGAACTGAAAAACTTAGTGATCTAGAAGGTACGTCCAAAGAAAATGGAAAATGTGAAAGTTATGTTAAGCCATATGGAGGATACTGCTGCAAAGGAATGACAGTTACCATGTCAGCAAACTCTCTTTGTCAGCTATAGTAGAGGCCAGATGACAGTGATACAGTATCTTCAAAATGCTAAGAGAAAATAACAGCCTGTACTTGCGTATGCAGCAAAGCTATCATTTAAGGATGAGGGTGAAATAGTTATTTACAGATGAATAAAAAACTGAGCGTTTACTACTATGAGACCTGTATTAAAGGATGTACTTCAAAAAGAGGGAAATAATTCCAGAAAGATGGTTGGAAATGCAAGTGAGAATGATGAACAAATGGTAAATATGTAAAAATTAAATAAACATTTTTTGTATAAAATAGTGTCTAATTTTTGAATTAAAAAAGACACCTAAAATAAGATAGCCATGGTATGTAAGTTGGGGGTGAGTGGCTCAGCAGAGTTGTGTTCTAAAAGGCCTTGTATTTTTTGAGAGAAGGTTAACATATGACTCTAAACTTTTGAAGGTAAATGTTCATGATGAACTTAATAGGCTCTAAAAGAAGAGAAATAGAGTGAATAAATTACAAACAAGCAGTGAGCAAGTGGAATGAGGAAAAAATTTAAAATTTTATGAAGGGCAATAAATATAGATAAAATGGGACACATGGAAGTTAAAAAGTAAAATTTTAAAAACAAGTCAAAATATATTAATAATTACAATAAATAGCAACAGATTAAATTTATCTGTTAAAAGGCAGAGGTTATCAAATTGGGGAAAAAGAAATCCAGATATATGCTGCAGGTATAAATTCACATCCAGGTTGAAAGCAAATGGTGGAAAAATATAAACCAGGATATACTAACTAGAAGAAAGCTGGTGTAGCTATATTGATATCAAAGTAGAATTTAAAGCAAAGAGCATTATTAAGAATAGTGATGAAATGTTCAATTCCTCAGGAAGGTACAGCATTTCTAAATGTGAATATACCCAATAAAATAACTTCAAGGTATATAAAGCAAAAGCTGGTAAACTACAGGAAGAAATGGAAACATCTACCATCATAGTAGACAATTTCAAAACATCTCTTTCAACTATTGATAACGTGAAGTATATAAAACATTTTTTAAAATATGGATTTTATAATTGATTTTGTTGTAAAGAAAGTCTTTACATTTTGAAAAAATCTGTATCACATAGGCCACTTTTTCTGACCAAAATACCATTGAATTTGAAGTCAATAAAAAATATAAATAAATTTCCATACTTTTGAATGTGGAAGTATTTCTTTTAGCATCAGATAGAAGAAAAGGATTCCCATTCTCCTTCTAATTCAGCTTTGCACTAGAGGTCCTAGCCATCACAGTAAAACAAGTAAGAGAAAATAAGTATTGGAATGGAAAAAACAAACATTATTTGTAGATGATAGGATTTTCCTATAGAAAACTCAAGAAGATCTGTAAACATATTAAAAATAAGAGTTTTAGCAAAGTGGCTGGCTATAACATTAAGATATAAAATCAGATTACATTTTATATATCAGTAACAAATAGTAAACAGTTTTTTAAAAATACCGTTTATAATAGCTAAAAATCTTGTCCTTGGGAATAAATCTTACAAAAGATGTATGAGATCTGTACACTGAAAGTTATAATGCTTATTTGAAATACATTAAAGAAGACCTATATAAATGGAAATATATTCCATGTTTATTAAAATAATAATGTAAATATGTCAGTTCTCTCCAAATTGTCTAGATTTAGGGGAGAGTTTCTCAACCTTGGTACTATTGATATTTTGAGCCAGGTTATTCTTTGTTGTGGAGGCTGTGCATTATAGGATGTTAAGCATCATCCCTGGCCTCTACACATTGGATGCTATTAGCACAAATCCCTTCCTGTTGAGAAAATCAAAATGTCTGCAGACATTGCCAAATGTCCTCTGGGGGCCAAAATTGCTCCCACTTGAGAACCACTCATTCAGTGCAATTGCAATCAAAATCCAAAAAGGATTTTAAAAATTGAATTTGAAGGGCTGATTCCAAAATTTATCTGGAAGAATCCAAAGGTCAAGAATATCCAAAGCATTCCTGAAGAAGAATAAGGTGAAATGCTTGCTTTTCTAATAATAAGACTAAAACTATAGTAATCACGACAGTGGTGTTGATGCAGGATGGGTTCATGGACCAATGGAATGAGCCATAAGTCCAGAAAACAGACCTGTGTGACCATGGAATCTCAGTAAATGACAAAGGTGGTGTTTCAGATTGGTGGGGAAAAGATGAACTGCTCAATAAATAATAGTAGGATGATTGTTTATCCATATTGAAAAAAGTGAAATTAGGTTTCTACCTTATGCAATAAAAAATTCTGAATGAATTAAGGATTTAAAAGTAAAAAAGCAAAACTTTAAAATGTTTAGAAGAAAATTTAGGAGAATATCTTTTTTACATTGAGATAGGGAAGGAGTTCTTGAACATAACAGAAAAAGTGTCAACTATTTTAAAAAAGTGTTTATAAATTTAACTCTTACAGTAAGCAGAATTCTGAGAATAAGCCCCAATGACCTTTCAATAACCCCCTCCCCTTTGAGCATGGGTAGAACCTGTGAATACGATGAATTATCACTCCCGTGACTATTACATTAATATGGCAAAAAAGAAATTATCCAGGTGGGCCTGATCCAATCAGATGAGTCCTTTAAAAGCAGAGAGTTTTCTTCAGCAGCCACAGAAGAGGAAATTAGATTCCAAGTGTGAGAAGGATTTGAGGCAATACTGGCTTGAAGATAGAGTGACAAGGAATGCAGGTGGCCTCTAGAAGAAGCTAAGGATGGCCCCTGCTTGCCAGCCAGCCAGGAAATGGGGACCTTAGTCCTACAATTACAGGGAGCTGAATTCTGCCAATCTGAATGAACTTGGAAGTGGACTCTTCCCCACAGTCTCCAGATAAGAATCCAACTTGGCCAACACCTTGATTTTAGTCTTGTGAGACCCAGAAACAGAACTCAGTCAACCTGCCTGGCTTCTGACTCACACAACTGTGAGATAATAAATGGGTGTTGTTTTAGGCCAATAAGTTTGTGGTAATTTGTTATAACAGCAATATAAAACTAAGGAAACTATATTAAATTTTTTTCATATACAAAAATTCTATGCCCAGACCCATGTCAAGAAGCTTTTTTGCTATGTTTTCTTCTAGTAGTTTTATACTTTCAGGTCTTACATTTAAGTCTTTTATCCATTTTCAGTTGATTTTTGTGAGATAAGGGTCCAATTTCATTCTTTTGCAATCCTACCCTTATCTCAGAAACAATTTAGCTAATGTAGATACAGCACAGTAAACTTTGGCTGTTATTTGTCCTAGATGTTATTTCTCTTCTTGGCCACCAGTTATTTTTATTCTTTTTCTTTTAGAAATTACTTTTATATATCTGTTTCCATGTTAGATTACTGTTGTAAAATTTTTTGATTAGTGTTACTTTAAAAAAATCTCATTAAGTGTTGGGTGATGGGAATTCTGTGTTGTAGTTTCACATTATCTTAACCTGGGATATCAAACCTGGATATCAAAACCTGCTTTCGTAGTGTGTTTATTTCTCCTTGTCCCTGGAGCTGAGCATTTAACATAGTTTGTGAATTTTCCTGTTTCCCGTTATTCTTAAGTAAGAACTATTGGCAGTGTCTCAATTTTATATACTGTTGTTAACAAAATGCTGAAATAAAATTACTTGAAGTCCCTTTTTAAGATCTCCAGCAATAAAAGTTGGTTCTTTCTCACTTTTTCTTATCTACCTATTTCAAATTTAATTTTAAAAACCTGGTCGGAGTGCAGTGGCTGACACCTGTAATCCCAGCACTTTGAGAGGCTGAGGCAGGAGAGGATCAGTTGAGGCCAGGAGTTCGAGACTAACCTCGGCAACATAGCAAGACCCTGTCTCTCCACAAAAAATTAAAAAATTAGCTGGGCATGGTGGCTCACATCTGTAGTTCCAGCTACTCAGGAGGCTGAGGCAGGAGGATTGCTTAAGCCCAGGAGCTTGAGGCTGCAGTGAACTATGATTGTGCCATTGCACTCCAGCCTGGGCAACAGAATGAGACCCCATCTCTGGGGAAAAACATCTTAAACATCTCTGCTTTTTTGTTCTTTATCCTTCTCTTTTCACCTTTTTAAAAAACATGCCCTTCCCCCACTAATCTCAAAATTCACTTGCCAAGAAATATTTACGGTATTTGTATGCTGTATCTCCTGGTCCTTTTGAAGCATTTCTCAGAAGTAAATAGAAGCAGAGTAATAAAGCAGAAGCACAGAGGTTGTGTCTGTAGTGGATTCTGTGTGTGCCTCCCAGATCCTTGCTTCAAGATCAAGGCACTCATTCCCTCTGCTGCTGGGAAGGTTGGTGGCTATGGGCTCTCGGCTGAGTCCTCTTCTGGGAATTCCCAATAGTTGAAGGGAGCCTCTTTGCTCAA
Source organism: Indri indri (assembly GCA_004363605.1). Lineage (NCBI taxonomy): Eukaryota > Metazoa > Chordata > Mammalia > Primates > Indriidae > Indri > Indri indri. The sequence goes on from RJWJ010027128.1 coordinate 7,512, forward strand.
GGTCATGCCCCATCCCTAAGGGATCCTGCATCCAGTGACTCGTGGATGTGATCTGGGCTTCAACGCTGGACAACTGTGAAGAGCCATTCCAGCTTCAACGCTCCTACAAGGATCTGCTGAGTCCTCTGTTACAGCCACATCAGAGTTCAGTTTCTCCTTTGGTCCAATCCTGCATTCTTCACTCCTTGTAGATAACATTTCTACGAGTGCTTTCTAATGAACCTCTCCCACATACACGTCGCAGTCTGACAGTCTGTTTCCTGGGGAACCCAACCTACAATAATGACTTTTCCTTTAGATTCAAAATATAGGGCAATAATAATATGTGTACATAAATTGAGAATAGAGAATAAAGCAAATGGGGCAAAATAATAACAATGGGTGACTCTGGATGAAGAATGTATGGACATTGTACTATTGCAACTTTTCTGTAAGTTTGAAATTATTACAAAATGAAAGTTTTTTAAAAATAGGACAAATATCAATTACTTGAAGATGCTTAAGTATAATTATACGCCAAGACAGTGAACTTGGAGTCAAAGTTCCAAACTCATTATTCTGTGAAAGTCAGATATAAACTTAACCACAAGACTTTACTTTTATATCTTATCAGTTCTTCATTAGCCCACTGAGTATTTTCTATGATGAAATGTTTTTCTATTAAAAATTAATTTTAAGTAAATTACTTAATTTACTTAAATTACACGTGAAAGGACACTGTCAATCCATAGCAGCAGTGTTTATTAGATGCTAATTAATAAATGGAAGAGTTTGGAAATTTGTTCAGTCTATGGAGCATTTCAGTTCCAAAATATACTGTTGCATTGATAGTTTGCATGTCAGTTTGATATCTCATCTAAGAAATATCATCACAGGGTTCACCAGTTCTGCTTTTTGGTATTATCTGAGTGGTACATTCTCAAGGAGATCCACAGCTTCTCTCTAGATGGTTTCTACAAAGTACTTACAGCCTTGGTATCTAAACATTCATCTTTGAGTGACTCGATAGCTTCATTTCCTGCAGCGTCTTCACTTTTTCCCCTGAAGTTTCTCATTCACTTACTAGTCCTTCTTGGCTTGTGGCTTCACAATTTCAATTGATAAGTAGTTTACGATACCGAAGGGACTTCATTTCCACTAAGGAACTAAATGTGTGTTCTCCCCTTCCACTTGCTTGTGAAAATCCAGGAATAAATGTGTAATCACCTGATCTAATTAAGCATACCTCACTTCCAGTGTTATGCTATCTGATACTAAGAGAAAAGCTTAATGAAGTTCCATGGCTTTCCTTGCCCTATAAAATAAGATAGGTTTATAACATTTTAGCTATTCTAGGCAAAAATACATCTCCAAAAATGCAAGATATTTTTCACAATTCTTACTATTTCTCTCACAGTTTACTTCAAAATTGACTTCCTGAAATTTTTATTAATCTACTTCTATGATGTCTAAAACCTGAGTCCTTATCATTTCAAAGATTATTGCTGAATGCTGGAGTGATAATATAGTTCCTGATTAAATCCAATGAAAGTAGATAGGTGATCTAAGCCCCAAGTCATCACTGTTTGCCAGTGTTAATTATAAAATCTCCAAGTCTGAAATAAGTCCATTTTAATCATTCATTTTCATGTGAAGTGACAACAAAACAAAAAGCTACAACTATAGATGAAAGATTCTTGTTTCTTTAGTATCTCTGGCATCTACCATACTTGCTCCTTTTGCCCACATAGTTCCTTCTGCTTGGAATAATTTCTCCTTCTACATTTATCCTTCAAAGCCTTGTTCAGCTTTTACTTCCTTTTTGAGGATCTTTCTGATTACTCTGGTGAACATTGCTTTTTTTCCTCCTTAGAGTATATATTCCTAAAGTTAGTTAATTCAAGAAAATGTAGCATATAATTGTTCTCTGACTGTTTCCTCTAAGTCTGTATGTTAGACTCAGCTACTTAGGGTATACACTTTTTGAAGGTAAAAACCATGTCTTGTATCATTGCTTTTCAAGATATTTTTCTTGCACAACTTCTAAAATAATATTGAAAAATTATGTACTTCACACATTTTTAAGTTGGCATGCGAAATTTTATAATAAACTACAGAGGATATAATTCTGGTATGTTGCTAATATTGACATTAAAGACAGAAAAGAAAAACAAAACAAAATTGTTATATCAGTCTTCTAAAGGAATCTAAATACCATTGTGATCTATACCTGTAGTTATTCATTTGAAAAAACACATGAAGTCTTCTTTAACTGTTGGAAATTTTAAATTATTCCCTTTTCTCCTTGAAGTCCTATTTTTATTCTGCATCCCTCACAGAACTTTACCTAATATAAAGTATTTTTATGCTTGGAAATCTTCTCTATGTCAAATATGTATGTTAATTATAATTATTTTTCTAAATTTTGTAAATGACCAGAGGTTTTAATATTTCTTCTAGATTGACATCAATATAATCATTGTTAGTATACAGTTCATCAGAACCACATAAATGTATTATAAATTTTTATGAATACTTATCAAAGAATATAACTGGAAATTCATTTATGAGACACATGGGACTGCGTGTTTACTCACATAAGAATATTACTTATTGCTAGATACAAGCAGAGTTCAGCATAAATTCTGTTTGTTTTACATTTTTACAGATGTAAATGCTTAGAAAACTTGTTCACCTAAGTTGTAGTAAGACTATAAGGTGTTTTATTATAGCAATGACAATCAATCCTATAAATTCCTTCCAAGTAATATGCCAGAAATTATATGGTAGTTTATTATAAAAATATTTTTCATGTCTTGTTGACAGTTAACTTGATTAGGTCTTTCTTCAGCGTTATCGAAAGCAAGAATTGGAAACACTCTACTTAGAAAAAGACTTGTTAAGCAGTCATTAGGAGTAATTTACATTCTCAATTTCTGGGAATAATACCAAAAAGCTTTACTTGAATTTATCAAAATAACTATAATTATATCTGCTATACTTTAACCCAATATACTCAGAAAATACAGAGAAAATTAAGATATTAGTCACACTGTATCAGTCAATATAACAGTTTTTTGAGAAAGTTATTTTATTGTATCATATGCTTCAAGTATATTTTCATCAACTCTTCAGAACTGCAGATTTGGCTTATTTAATTTTTGGAAAAGATTTATCATATAACCTAGTTGACAACACCAACCCTCATTGTCAAAACAACTAGCCAAATCAGGTCTTAAGTTTTTTTTCAGGAAACGTCTTACTTTGTTTATTCGAATAAATGTGTAAACAAGCATCACTCTGGTTGTCTTCACACTCCTGAATTCTTTTCCTAAGATGAGTAACAAAAGCATGGAGCTTTGCCTTGAGTGTGTTGCATTGATAACACAGGTATCCCTGCCTCCCAAGCTTTCTTTGCATTGCTCTCTGGGGAGCCTTCCTTAGGAATGATGCATTCTTTGACAGTAGTTGGAGGATGAAAAGCACAAGGACATTAAATGAAACTCGTCAGCTGTCCTGCTGCTCCATACTGTAATATATCTGAATACCAAACATCTGGGTATGGACCAAAGTACCTTGTTACTTATGCGATGCTTTGCTGTTGAAAGAAATGTATGAGACAGGACAAATCTTCAAGCTCTACGTTGGATTTTCCATGCCTTAATTAAAGGAGGCTTCCCCTGTACCAGTATTTTTTTACTATTGTTTGGTGCCTTAGAGTTTCTTTTTCTTTGGGAACATGAACCATAATAACATGGGTGAGGATATGTCTTGTCTTTTATAAAATGGGAGCAAAGTGATTGAGAGGGAAGGGGGAAAGAACTAGCCTGATGCTTCTCTGCAGTCATATTCTCAGGCATATTTATTTTTGGAAAGAATGTGTGTGGAAGTTGCTAATCTGGAAATTGATTCCTTTAAAACTATGCCCACCTAGCCCTTGGGAGGTCTTTACATACCTCCAGTAGTGTCACAGACTAGTTTGAAGGTAGCTTTCTTATACTTATTGTACCCAATAATATGCTAAGATAAGAGTTGATACTAAATACATTTAGAGTTAGACTTTTTAGAGTAGGTACTAATACATAGTAATTAACAGGAAGGAAATGATATTGAGACTGCAAAAACATTAAATTCAGCAAAAATATGTAAGCAGAAATATCAGTTTATTTTCATTATTTCTTTTATGCTTAAATCAAATTTTACGAATTGTGTTAAAAGTTTTCTTATCAAATCTTTATATTTCCTGTTAGTCTCTCTTAGAACACATGAAAGTCACACTGAAGTAATAAAGTTCTTTTAAATATTAATTAGAATAATTATAGTTATCATTCTTGCTTTGCTAAAATTTCATTTGAATAGTTTTCACATTTCCAAACTATTTTCTATACTGTATTATACCTCATTTTAAAAAACATGTTTCAAATAATGTAGTTATAACAGAGTTGATGTGGGAAAGGGCTAGAAAAGTTGTATTTTTTAAATCAGTCTGAACTTGTCAATTAGTGATTAATACTTATAGGTTACCATTGGCAGATGATGCATATTTAGTAGGCAAAATGAATCTTCAGAAGTGATTAACTTAAAAATTGTGAACTAATATGAAAACATTACTGTTTTTTGCCATAATAAAATCTTAGCTTTATGTTGTTGACAGAAAATGCTTCCAAGACGGGATTAAAACAAGAGCAGTGCCAAGATATTCTGTTGCCCACGGGAGCTGTGTTGTCCCAGGAAACACTTCCACTCAAGATTAATGCTTGGAAATCAACAGACGTAAGTCATTGTCATGGTTTCCTATTGCTGCTCTAACAAATTACCACAAATTTCGTGCCTTAAAACAACACAAATTTAGTATCTTACAGTTCTGTAGATTAGAAGCCTGACCCAGGTCTCACTGGGCTAAAATCAAGGTGTCCTCAGTGCTGTGTTCCTTTCTGGAGGCCCTAAGGCTATGGTCCCCAACCCCCAGGCTGTGGCCCCATAGGTGTCAGTGGCCTGTTAGGAACCAGGCCACGTTTCACCACCTGAGCTCCGCATCCCGCCCACTCAACGCCCCCCACCCGCTTCTGTGGAAAAATTGTCTTCTGTGAAATTTAGGAACCCGGCCGCAGGGGAGGAGGTGAGCAAGCAGGGCTTCATTTGTATCTCTAGCTGCTCGCCATCGCTGGCATAACCGCCTGAGCTCCGCCTCTGCTTTGCCACCTCCACATCTGTGGAAAAATTGTCCTCCATGAAAACGGTCCCTGGTGCCAAAAAAGTTGGGGACCAGTATCCTAAGGGACAATCTGGGTTTTTGGGGTTTTTTGTTTTTTGTTTTTTTGCCTTTTCCAGCTTTGTGTCTTCTAAGAGAAGCTGTGCTTGTCTTTCAGCTTTGTTTTTGGCATCTTTTGTTATACAGGGTTTTGAATGTGAATAAGATCAAATTATCAAAGTTTTCCTTTATGGTCTGTGTTTTTTAAAAAATCTTAAATTCTTTTTTATCCCAATGTGGTAAAAATCTCTTATTTTTTCTTCTAGGAGTTGAGGTCCATAAGTTCTCTAGTATTTTGCTATATACTGTAAGACGCCTTATTTTAGACGCTGTATTTTATTTGTACCCCTGAGGATAGGCAATATTTAATCTATTGAATAATTTAGCTTTTTCTACTCATTAGAAAAACCTTTTTATTGTGAAATAATTGTAGACCCACAGGAAATTGCAGAAATAGTACACAGGGTTCTGAGTACCCTTTACCCAGCTGCCTCCACTGTTGACATCTTACATAGCTGTTATGCAATATCAAAACTAGGAAATGGACATTTGTATGTCAGTGATAACTAGAGTGCAGACCTTATTCAGTGTTCAATATTTCAATTCTGTATTCAGTTTTTTAAACTTGCATTTCTATGTTTGTATGTGTGATGCCATGCAGTTCTATCCCGTGTATAAATAGATACGTGTAACCAGCACCACAATCAGGATACAAAACTGTTCCATCCCCATAAAAGAAGTCCCTCATGCTACCCACCTCACCTCTCACCCCATCTCCTGGTAATAACTAATCATTTCTTTGTCTCTATAGTTTTTTGTCATTTCTAGAATGATATATAAATAGCATCAGACAGTATGTAAGCTTTTGAGATTGAATTTTTCACTGGGAGTAATGCTCTTGAGGTCCATTCAGGATGTTGCACATACCAGTAATTCATTCCTTTTTATAGCAGAGCAGCATCCCATTTTAAGGATGTACCAGAGTTGTTCAGTCATTCACTCATTGTAGAATATTTGGATGTTTTAGGGTTTTGGCTATTTATAAATAAAGCTGCTGTGAATATATGTGTGTAATTTTCATATCTCTGGGATAAGTGTCCAAGAGTATGATTGCTGAGTTGTATGGTAAGTGCATGTTAAATTTTGTAAGAAACTGTCAAACTGTTTTCCAGAGAGGCTATAACCATTTTATAGTCCCACCAGCAATGTCTGAGAGATCCAGTTTCTCTGCATTCTCATTGACTTTTGGTATTACCACTATTTTTATTTTAGCTGTTCTAATAGGTTTGTAGTAATATCCCATTGTGGTTTTTATTTGCATTTTCTAAGTGGCTAATGATGTTGAACATCTTTTCGTGTGCTTATTTGTGCCATTATAACTTCTCTTTGGTGAAATATATGTTCATGTCTTTTGCCTATTTTCTAATTGAATTGTTTGATTTTTACCATTGAGTTTTGGGTTCTTCATGTATTCTGGATATAAGTCCTTTGTCAGATATGTGATCTGCATATATTTTCTCCCAGTCTGTGGCTTGTTGGTTTTTTTATTAACGATTTCTTTCACAGAAGAAAAGTTTTAAATTTTCAGGAATTCCAGCTTATCAATTTTTTCTTTTATGGATAATGCTTTTGGTATCATATCTAAGAACTCATTGCCTAGCCCAAGGTCAAGTATGTTTTTTCATAAAAGTGTTACGTTTTACAATTAGGTCTGTAATATATTTTGAGTTAATTTTTGAATAAGGTGTGAAGTATATAGGTTAAGTTTTTTTAAAGAATTTTTTTTTTTTTTTGCCTATGGATGTCTAGTTGTTTCAATACTATTTGTTGAAAAGACTTAAATTTTATCGCAGTATGCTTAAATGTGAGTTTTCTTTTTCTTTTCTCTTTGTCACTCAGATTTTCAGTGGGAAGTTTTTCATCTTTCCTTAATTCTGAGAAAGTCATCTCTTGCTTTCTTCAAATATTTTCTACTGTTTTCATTTTTTTCTCTTTCTTGGATTCTTATCATCTGGATATTAGTAATTCTCTTTGTATCCGTCATGTCTCTTAACTTTTCTTTATATTTTCTATTCCTTAATTGTTTTTTCTTTTTTTCTATAAGATTTCCTTAATCTTACCGTCCAACTTAATAATTCTCATCTATATCCATTCCATTATTTATCCCATCTGTATTCTCTATTTCAACTATTCTATTTTTATATTTAATATCTAATTAAAATATTTAATATTTAATATCTAATTAAAAATATTAAATATCGGCCTCCCAGAGTGCTAGGATTGCAGGCATGAGCCACCGCGCCCTGCCCTTCCTTGTTTATTTTCATATATTTATTAAGCTTATTTTAAATACTTGGTCCGTCTTTTATAATATCTACACTTACGATGAAATTGGTGATTAATTTTTTACCTTTCTTTTGAAATAGTTTTGCTCCTCAAATGACCCTGAGAGGTAATGACTGCTCTGTTTAGGATTGTTTAGTCTATGTTCGCCCTATCAGTTTAAGCGGGAGGTGTGGCAGAAATGGACTCTAGGGTGGAGAGCACTTCTTCCCCACCCCTCAAAAAAACCAGAACTAATCATTCCTTACTCTAAGGATCAATGCCTCAAGTTAGGTCTTTATCCTTAGCACCCCAAGAAGCAGCAGCCTTAGGGAGAGATAACTTCTTAAATTGTAAGCCACCTGCCTTCTTGGGGGAGTGAAAAAGAAAGGGTGAAAAATCATCTTACCAAGCCTATCTAGTCAGTCCCCACTGAGTTTCCTCATCTCCTTGCCACCTCAGGGCTTCTGCCCTGACCAGAAGGTGCTCTTGTGTACAGATGTCTGAGTCATAGCAGGTGTGGAGGCAGGTTCCAGGGCAACAAATGGGTGGTAAGTCCAACAACTTCTTCTTATTTTATCCTATCACTGCACAGGCCCCCTTCTGCCCCAGGATAGATCCAACACCAACACCCCTACCTCACTCTCATACGGATGTACCAGTTCAGAAGAGCCCTTCTATCTCCCCAGGGTCTCTCAGTTTTTTCCTATTTTGATGTCCTCCCTTTAAAGTACCTCTAGGGTTGATCCTGAGGGAGGAAACCACCAGAACCTGTTCTGTTGTTTCTCTAGTGTTCTCTGACTTTCTCAGATATATATCAACTTAACTCCTGTTTGCATGTCTACATAACAACTTGCATCTTTAATTTTGGAATACAGGTCTGCAAATATTGCTTTTTATCTATTTCCTTGAAATTTTTTTCAGCTCAATTTCTATTAGCTATATAATGCCACTTACTCTGTCATTTTCCATGTCTTTCAACTGCTTTTTAAAATTTTTTTTGTCTCCTGTCTCCATGCTGCATTGTAGGTAATTAGATTGTCTTCCAATTCATTTCTTCTCCTTTCATCAGGGCCCCACTCTAGACTTTTTCCTGTCCAGTGAGATTTTTATTTCAGTGACTGTTTTTCATTTCCAGAATCTCTCATCGTTTCTTGTTTATATCCATTTGTACATATTTCATCTCTGCCCGTTTTTGTTTCTTGTTTTCTTATTCCTGTAAATTAATGTTATCCTTCCCATTATCTTTTTGAGGAATCTAAGCATACTTAGTTTTAAATACTTTTTAGATTTCTTTATTATTTTCATTTTGTCAGGAGCGAACTCAGTTTTGTTTCTGTGTTTTGGAATGTTGGATTGTGAGCTCATTTCGAGTGGCTCAAGGTTTCTTTGTTTTGTTTTGTTTTTTTAAACCTTTCTTTCTCTGTCTCTCTGTATGCTTAGTTCTCCCTACCTAGGTTTTCATTTGCCTCCACCTGACACCTGGGACTACCCATACATGTTCAAGACTTACACTGGCAGCTGGGGGTGACTTTTCTTTTGCTGGTATCAGAGATATTGCAGATCTGGTCCCTGGTCCCTAGACCAGGGGATGCCATGGTTCAGTTGATAGAGAAGTTTGTGTCCTCTCACCTACCTGATTCTAATACATTTAGAAGTTATAACCCCAGGCTGTGATTGATGACAGATTATTTCAGCTTCCTTTATAAGCAGGGGATCTTAATGCCTGGGCATAATTTTAAGCAGTGAGCCCATATTCAGTCTTCTTATCTTGGATGGACACTGTTAGCCCTTAGGAGTTGAGCTCCTGGTTTTCTCTGTCATTTTCTGGACCCAGAGCTCCAAAGGTCCACAGCTTTGACCTCTCTTTACCATTATGTGTTTCCGTTCATGCTCTCATCCATGAATATGTTAATCATATTTTTGAGCATAACTCTGTCTTTTTAAGTTTCACGTTCGTATTTTCTCTGTCATTGCTCTGAATTTGGAGAAGGGAGGTATCCCCAAAGAATGAACATGGAGAACCATATTAACTAGAAATCTATTTCACTCATGACTACATGAAATTACCTCATTCTCTCATTTGTTTTTCTGTTTATTGTCTGTACCTCCCACTGACAGGAAAGCTTCTTGAGAGTAGAAACCTTTTTAGTCTTATTCATTATTGAATCTTCGGTTGATAAATTTTTGTTAATGAAGAAATGAATGAATAATAGACAATAAATGTTAGCTTTTCTTCCTTTCCTTTGAAAGATGCTCATTTGGTTCCCTGCTCCAAGTACCTTGTTTAGTGTTCCCTGACACAATTCCTATGAGGGAGGGTGGAATTATTCTTTGACCTTCTGTTTCCAGCCCCTTTCCCCAATCTGATTAGGTATTGGATTCAACTGCTTTCTGGTAGCTCAGAAAGGTACATACAATTAAATTTTCCCTGTTCCTTAATTGTATAATAGCTCACAGATTGAAAATATATAGATTATTTTAAAAGATAAGATCAGCTAATGAAGATGGCATGCACCTGTAGTCCCAACTACTTGGGATGCTGAGGTAGGAGGATCCCTTGAGGCCAGGAGTTCAAGGCTGCAGTGCATGATGATCACATCTGTGAACAGCCACTGCACTCCAGCCTGGGCAACATAGTGAGATGCTGTCTCTAAAAAAAAAAGATAAGGCATTAAATTAAAATGATTTTTAAATTTGAGATCAGTCTATTTGCTGCTGATGGCTTTTGAGGTAGAAGATAGACTTAAATAATGCTATGTGCTTTGGAACCAAAGACATAAAATGTCACCTAGTTTTTTGGTAAAAATCTTTAACTCCTGATTATTATTGTTTTTTCTTACTTTAGAGAAACCCACTGTTACTGATTTACATCATTCCATTTTTTATTTCAGTGAGGAAAAAATAGTGCCCTTCTCTTAAGTTTAGAATCTGGATTTTCCTTTTTGAAAGCATTACTATATTGTAACAACATCCTGTCATGCCATTGACAAGCATCTCCTCTTATTACTGTCAGGCACATTTCATGTAATCCAATATGTCCTCTTCAGTAATTTGCTCTTGTAGCAGAAGACAAAAGCTAGCAAGTTGAACAGTAAATCTAATTGCTGTTGCCAAACGTACTGCATAACAGGTGCTGCATCTACATTAAAATTCTCATGTACCTAACACAGAATGAGAAAGAAATGACATGGTTGATTGCTTAGGCAGAATGAGGGGTACTTAAAATATCTTTTAAAAAATTTAAATAGAAGCCTCCTTAACTATTCTCTTTATACAAATGAAAGATAAATTATCTGAAAAACAGTAAATAAAATTTGTAACAGAAGAGAGCTTTTAAAAGCAGACTAGTGCTTGCCTAAGTGATACTTCCAAACTAAGGAACGTCTTTACATTTATGACAGACATGGATCTGTTTTCTCAATATTTACTTCCAGAATTTTTATCATTAGATTTGCTAATTAATAAGGCTGTTTGTAGCTTTTCATCACCTCGAAAGACCTTAGTCTTTTCCTATTTGAGGGGATTCAACAATGAGGTTGTGATTTTTTGGTCACAGTTGTTTCCATAGAAACAGATAGGGATGCTGTGAATTGGTCCACACAAAATTAAAGCTGACCAAAACCTTCAGTCTAGTTGTGAGTTACTAAATTGATAGTGATACACAATAAATGTTTCTTTCATACTGCCTTGATTTGTTATTTTGCTAAATGGAGATTATACAATTTTTATCCTTTGGTTTATTAGCATGTCATTTATTATATTTACAAAAATTGAACTCATCAAAGTTGTTAGAGAAATGGAAATTATACTTACACTCTAATTATGTTAATTCATTATTCCTCTATCTTTTTACTACCTCATTGTTTTATGCTTAAAAATCCTGTTTTATTTTCATGTTTATGTTTTTATTACTTTATTTTAAATTAGAAAACACTTATTGAAAAAAGTTCAACAATATAAAAGGATAAAGAGTGAGGAACGGAGTTTCTCCTTACTCCTCTATTCTACTGAGTTTCTTTCCTCAGAGGCAACTATAACAGTTTCTAAATGAAGTTTTTGGGGAAATTCTGTGTCCATTCATTTCTTTTACATAAATGGAATCATTCAATATTTATTGCTCCACAACGTGCTTTGAACCAAGCAATGTATCTTGGACATCTTTCTGTATAATAAATGTAATCATTCAATGTATATTGTTTTGAAATATGTTTTCTTTACTAAACTACATATTATGGACTTATTTCTATATCAGTACCTATAGCTGTGCTATATTCTTGATACATAAATGAATCTTGATTTAACCATTTCCTATTGGCAATCATTTGGGGATTCTTTTTTGTGTTTTTGCCTATTTAAAGCAATGTTGAAGTGATAATTCTTGTACATATATTTTTGTGATACTGTCTCTGAAGGGGAATTGCTGGAAGATTCTATTTTGTTTTGAAAATACTGCGAAATTGTCCTCCCAAATGTTACACCAATTTATATTTACCAACAGTATGTCAGATTGACTGCCCTCATCTTTGCAAATACTCTTATCAAATGTTTGTTTTTGTCAGTCTGAGAGATAAAAAAATTTAATTTGTTTTATTGCAATTATATGTAAGATTGAACAACTTTTTGTGTGTTTATTGGACATTTGTGTTTCTTTGTATTATTCACTGTATTCATTTCCTTTGCTTATTTTCCTGTTTGGTTTCTCATCTTTTTCTTATCAATTTCTAAAAGCTATTTACCTATTAAAGAATTAGCCTGTTGTCTGGTTCTTTATGTATCTATTCATTTTCAGTTTTTCATTTTATTTTTAAATTTTTTTAATGACTTTTTTTTGCCTTATAGAAACCTTTAATTTTTATGTAGTCAAATTTGCCTGCTTTTTTAAATTGCTTCTAGATTTTAAGTCACTTCTTAGAAAGACCTTCCTTACTCTAAAAGACTTTATGAAGAGTCACCCTGACTTAAACAAACAAACAAACAAAAGAGTATTTTTTAAGAGCCATTTTAGATTCATGGCAAAATTGAGTGTAAGGTGTAGAGAGATTTCCCCCATGCCCTCTGCCCACCCTGCGTGCACAGCCTCCCCAGCGGTCAGCATCCTCTGCCACAGTGGTAACTTCGCTGCAACTGACGAATCGACACATTGTAATCATCCGAAGTTCTTAGTTTACGTTAGGGTCTGCTCTCGGTGTTTGTTGTACATCCTATGGGTTTGGACAAATGTGTGAGACACGTATCCACCATTATATTAATAGTATTATACAGAGTGGTTTCACTGCCCTAAAAATCTTCTGTGCACCGCCTGTTCATTTCCTTTTCCCCCCCAATGCCTGGCAACCACTGATCCTTTTATCGTCTCCATAGTTTTGCCCTTTCCTGAATGTCATATAGTTGGAATCAGAGTATGTAGTCTTTCAGATTGGTTGCTTTCATGTAGTAATTTGCATTTAAGGTTTCTCCATGTTTCTTCATGGCTTGCTAGCTCATTTCTTTCTAATGCTGAATAATATTCCATTGTCTGAATGTGTCACAGTTTATCCATCTACTGACATTTTGGTTGCTTCCAAGTTTTGGCAGTTATGAATAAAGCTGCTAAAATGTATGTGTGCGAGTTTTTATGTGGACATAGCTTTCAGTTCATTTGGGTAAATACCAAGGAGCACAATTGCTAGATCATGTGCTAAGAGTATATTTGGCTTTATAAGAAATCACCCTGGCTTTTTATGCTTTAATATTTTTGTATATTTAAATCTTACCTATCAGGAATTTCTTTTGATGAATGGATCAAAGAGATCTGCTTTTTAAATTTTATTTTTATTAGGTCATTAAATATGATATGTCCAATTTTGAATCAAAAGTTTAGTTTATTATATCTCAAACAAGAAGCAGTACAATTAATCAAAATATGCACGTAAACTATTGACACAGTTTTGCCATCTTAATGGTAGCTTATTTACTGCAGCAGCAAAGAAGCCTGGAGAGTGATGAGATTGTGAAAGATGTTTTCCACAGCTTGTTGAGAATTGAATATTTTTCCTTGCAAGGAGTGGTCCAAAGCCTGGAAGAAGTGGTAGTCAGTTGGTGCAAGGTCTGTTGAATATGGTAGATGACAGAGAGTTTCCAAGTTAAGCCTCTGTAGTTTGAGCAGTGTTGTTTGTGCAACATGTCATCTAGTGTGGTCTTGCAAGAACATTTTGCCTGTCTCTATTGACCAATTTTGGCCACTTAATTGCAAGCATCCTTATCATTTTATCCAATTGATTGCAGTAGACATTTGTTGTAATTGATCAACCAGGACTCATGAAGCTGTGGTGGATAATACCACTGCTGGACCGCCAAACAGACACCATTAGCTTTTTTTGATGAATATTTGGTTTTCGGTCCTTCATCTTCATGCAACCATTGTGCCAAGTGCTTGCGATTGTCAAAAAGAATCCATTTTTCATCACATGTAACAATACGGTATAGAAATGGTTTACCTTTAAGTCCTGACAGCAAAGAAAGGCAAGCTTTGAGATGATTTCTCTTCTGATGCCAGTTTAATTCATGCAGTGCCCATCTATTCAGCTTTTTTACCTTGTTGATTTATTTCAAATGGTCCAATATTGTTGGAATAGTAACATCACACCTTGTTGCTAATTCACACATAGGTTGAGATGGATTTGCTTCTACTATATCTTTCAGCTCATCATTATCCGCCTCGGTCTCAGGTCACCCACGTTGTTCATTTTCAAGATTAAAATCTCCAGAATAGAACTTCTCAAACCATCTACATACTGTGTGTTCATTAGCCACATCTTTCCTAAACACTTCGTTGATAACGAGCTGTTTGTACAGCATTGGTTCCATGATGGAACTCATATTTGAAAATAACATGAATATTTGACTTACTCATGGTTTCACAAAAATTGCTCTAAAAAAATCTTTGAAAGATAATCACAATCCAAACCATGCATTTGAAAGAATGAGGTGTACCTTCACAATAAAAGTAAAAAAAAGTGTGAAAATGAAATGTCAGAGATACCAATTTTGACAGTCAAACTTAGTACTTAAGGAAATTGGACATTTCATGCTTAATAACCTAATACAAGTGATAACCAGTTGTCTCAGTGTCATTTTTTGAATAATTCATCTTTTCTCCTTTGATTTGAATTGTGGCTTCTTTCACATAATAAGTTTCCATTTATGTTTAGTTCCATTCCTGGATTTTTCATTTGCTCATATTAAAGAACTAACGTTTAAAGATAAACTGTAAAATTTAAATTAGAAGAAATCACCCATAATGGTGTAACAGAGAAAATGGCCTGAAAAAGGGTCAAAATGTTTTCTGTCTCTTCAAAACCCCCTCATCCTTTTTGAGAACTGAAACCTACATCCCTGCCTCAGGCCAGTCGTCAGAAGGG
>RJWJ010027129.1:0-22468 GCA_004363605.1 Indri indri
TGTAAAAATTTCAAGTATAATTTTGCTGCATATTGCTTCCCACAGTTTTTGATACCTTACATTCTAACCTCATTCAGTTTGAAATATTTTCTAATTTCACTTCTGATTTATTTTTTGACTCATGTATCATTTAGAAATACATTGCTTAATTTCCAAAATTAACATTAGCCAGAGGAAAAAAGATCCATACCTATTACCACAACATGAATCAGACCTAAATTCTCCAAATATCAGATACCTTTTCTCAATGTTTTATTACTAATCTGTTTTTATTGTATTTATTATTAATTTGTTATTAAATATCATCGTGGTCAGAGAATATACCATGTAGAGATCAGTGTTTTAAAATCGATCTAACTGGCTTTATGGTGATTTTTAAGAATATTTTGTCTAGGTTTTATAGTTGGTATCTGAAGGAAGGTTATTCTGATCAAGTTCCCCGACCTGCTTTAGTTACCTATTTCTGTGTAACAAACTACCACAGCTATGCAGGTTAAAAACAAACAAACAAAAAAAACACATATTTTTAAATCTCAGAGTTTCTGTGTTTTAGGAATTTGGGCATGGCTTACCTGGGTCCTCTCCTTGGGCCCCACAAACCTGCAATTGAGGTGTTTGTTGGTCTGTGTTTCTTTCTGGAGCTTAGGATCTCCTTTCAAACTTACGTAATTGTTGGCGGAATTCAGTTCCCTGAGGTCGTCGGACCGAGGTTGCTATTTTTTAGAGGCCGTAGGCAGTTTGCTGCCATGTAGTACTCTCCACAGGCAGTTCACAATGATGTAATTTGTTTTTCTTAAAGTCAGAGAGAGGGAAACAGATACAGATAGATAAAGTAATATACAGAGAGATATGTATGCAAATATATATATGCATATGTACAAACACACGCACACACACATACACAGTAATCTAATTTCAGGAGGGAAATCCCATCACCTTTGCATTACCTATTGGTTAGAAAAAAGTCACAGATTTTACTCCTACTCAAGGAGAGAAGATTAGACAGGGTGTGGTTCATTGGGTGTCAACTTAAAATCCTGCCTACCCATGATCTCTTCTACATATAAGTACCCTGACTCCCTAGCAGCTAGCATCACCCCAGGGCACTCAATGGTAGGAGATAATACAAAGTGTAACACCAGGAGACAGATTATGGGGGTTTATTTTAGAATTCTGCCTATCACATCACCATTACAAGAAGACAGACTCTTTCTTAAGATAGTTTTGCTCTGTACAGAATTCCATATTGGCAGATTCTTTGTCTTTCACCACGTAAACGATACCATTCGGTTATTTGTAGGCTTACATATTTCTGGTGAGAATTTAGGTGTGATTCATATTGTGGTAATAGGTATGGATCTTTTTTCCTGTGGCTAATTTTAAGATTCATTCTTACCCTGCTATTTTCAGCCAAACAGCTGACTATGATGTGACTGCCTGGTTTTCTTTGTCTTTATCCTGCTGTAAGTTTACAGATTTGGAGGTTGAAGTATGTTAGTTCTTCAAGTTGAACTTTCTGTTTTGAGAACATTGTAGATTGGCATGCAGTTGTAAAAAACAACCCAGAGAGATCCTGAGCACCCTTTACGCATTTCCCTGCAATAGTAGCGTTTTGTAAAACTATAGTACAATGTCACAACCAGGATCTTAACATTGATACAGTCAAAATACAAATTGTCTCATCATCACAGAAATTCCTCATGTTTCACTTTTGTAATCACATCCGTTTGTTTCCCACTCTACCCTCTCCTTAACTTCTGATAACCGCTAATCTGATCTTCATTTGTGTAATTTAGTCATTTCAAGGATATTATATAAATGACATCATAAAGTATGTAACCTTTTGGGATTGGCTGTCTCCACTCATCATAATTCTCTGTATCAGTAGTTTGTGCCTTTTTGTTGCTGGGGACTATTTCCTGACATGAATGTACCACTCTGTGTTTAACCACTCACCAATTGAAGTTTCTGGGTTGTTTCCAGGTTGGGGATATTGCAAACAAAGTTCCTCTAAACATTCATGTACAGGTTTTTGTGTGAAACATAAGGATTCATTTCTCTGGGATAAATGCCCAGAAGTAAATTTCTGGGTTGTATGGTAGTTGCATGTTTAGGTTTTTAAAATATTTTCGCAAGTGATTGCATGCTTTTTCATTCCCGCCAGAAATATATCAATGATCCTGTTTCTGTGCATCATAGCCAGCATTTGGTATTGTTGTTATTCTTTATTTTATCTTGAGGCATCTCACTGTGTTTTTACTTTGATTTCCCTAATGGCTAATGATGTTGAGCATATTTTCATGTGCTTATTTGCCATCTTCAATGAACTTCATATATTTTGCCCACCTTCTAATTGGATTGTATGCTTTTTTACTATTAAGTTTTGAGAGTTCTTTATAAATTCTAGATGCTAGTCCTTTGTCAGACATGTGGTTTGCAAATACGTTCTCCAAATATTATCTGGTCTCTTTATCCTCTAATCAGAGTCTTTCACAGAGCAAAAGTTTTTAATTTTTGATAATGTCAAATTAATCAATTTTTCCTTTTATGGATATGTTTTTGGTATCTAGTCTAAGAACTTTTTTCTTACCCATAGATCCCAAAGATTTTCTCCTATGCTTATTTTCTAAGAGTTGTGTAGTTTCACATTTAATTCCATACTCGATTTTGAGTTAATTTTGGTTTAAAAGGTGAAACTTAGGTTGAGGTTAATTTTTGCCAATGTATGTCCAATTGCTCCAGCCCCCTTTGTTGAAAAAGCTCTTTTTCCCCATTGATTTGCTTTTGCACTTTTGTCAAACGTCAGTTGAACATGTTTGCATGAGTCTATTTCCGAGTTTTCTATACTGTTCCATTGATCTATGTGTCTATCCTTATGCCATTATTGCACAGCCTTGATTACTGTAGCTATCTAGTAAGTTCTGAAATCTGGTACGCGGATTTTTCCCACTTTATTCTTATTTTTCAAAATCACTTTAGTGTTCTAATTTGTTTGTTTTCCACATAGATTTTAGAATAATCTTGCCTATATCTACAAATGTCTTGCTGGATTTTTTGATAGAAATTATATTAAATCTGTACATCAGTTTAAGAGGAATTGATATTTTCATTATGTTGAGTCTTCGATTCACGAACATGGTATCTTTATTTAGTTATTTGATTTCTTTCATCAGCATTGTATAACTTTTATCATACAGGTCCTGCTGATGTCTGGTTTGATTTACACCTTAGCATTTCCTTTTTTTATAACCTATTATAAAAAATAGGTTTGCATTTTTAGTTTTGCTGTTCACATGTTCATTGATAGTACATAGATCTATAATTGGGTTTTATACGCTTATCTTTTATCCTGTGAACTGGCTGATCTCACTCATAAGTTCCAGGAATTTTTTTTTGTCACAGAGTCCATGGGATTTTCTATGTAGAAAAATCGTGTCATTTGCACATTAGAAAACTTTTATTTCTTCTTTTCTAATTTGTATGACTTTTATGTTATTTTCTTTTCTTATGACACTGACTAAAACTTCTAACATTGTATTTAATAAGAACAGCAAGAACATCCTTGCCTTTTTCCTGGTCTTGAGAGAAAGCATTCAGTCTTCCACTATTAAGTGTAATGTTAACATTTTTTAGGTGCTCTTTATCAAGTTGAGGACGTATTCCTCTATTCCTACTTTTCCAAGAGTGTTATCATGAATGACACAGACTTTGTCTGACACTGTATTAATCGACAGGGTCATGTGATTTTTCTTCTTTAGCCTGTTAAATTTATTATATTATATTAATTGATTTTCAAATATTGAGCCAGCCTTATATAACTGAAATACACCCCACTTAGTCATGGTATTTAATTCTTTTTATATACTGTTGAATTCTATTTGCTGATATTTTGTTAAGAATTTTTGTGTCTGTATTTATGAGGAATATCGGTCTATAGTTTTCATTGTTTAATGCTCTTTGTCTGGTTCTGATTATGCTATCCTCACAAAATAAAATATTTCTTTCTCTTCTATTTCTGAAAAATAGGATATAGGATGGATACTCATTCTTTAAACATTTGGAAAAATTCTACAGTGCAACCATCTGGGCCTGGAGTTTTTTTGTTTTTTGTTTTTTTTTTTTTGTAGTTTTTAAATTATAAATTCAACTGCCTTGGTAGTTATAGGGATATTCAAATTATCTATTTCACATTGGGTGAGTGGTGGTAGTTAGTGTTTTTCAAGGAGGAAAGTCCATTTTATCTCAGTTGTCAAATGTTGTCTAAGTCCATTCTGTGTTGCTGTAACAGAATACCTGAGATTGGGTTATAAAGAAAAGAGGTTTATTTGGCTCATGATGCTGAAGGCTGGGAAGTCCAAGGAGCATAGCCCTGACATCCGCTTGGCTTCTGGTGAGGGTCTTGCACTGAATCATAACGTGGTCAAAGGGGAATTGGATGTGCCAAAGGGCTAAAACATAGGCGGCAACTTGGCTTCATAACAACATACCTTCTCAGGAACTATCCATTCCCTCAAGAACTAACCCAGTCCCATGGTAAGGACATGAATCTGTCTTGATCTAAATACCTCTTAAAAGCACCACCTCCCAACATTTTTACAATGGCGATTAAATTTCGACATGAGTTTTGGTGGGAGCACTCAAACTGTAGCAAATGTATATGTGTACAATTGTTTGTAATTTTCCCTTTTTATACTTTTGATGTCTACAGAGTCTGCAATACCTCCTGTTTCATTCCTGATACTGGTAATTTGTGTCTTCACTCTTTATCAGTCTTGCTGCATGCAATTTTGTTCATTTTATTAATCTTTTCAGAGAATTATTTTTTATTTCATTTATTTTCTTTATTCTTTCTGTTTTTAATATTATTGGTTTCTACTCTTATCTTCATTATTTCCTTCTTTCTGCTTGGTTTGGGCTCAGTTTGCCCTTCTTTTTCTAATTCCTTGAGGTGGGAGCTTAGGTTATTAATTTGGGATTTTTTGTCTTTTCTAGTGTCTGCGTTTAATATTAAAAATTTGCCTTTCTGCATTGCTTAAATTTTGTTCCCCCACAAATTGTGATGTGTTGTATTTTTATTTTCATTTAATTGCACATATTTTCTAAATTTCCATTGAAACTTTTTCTTTGACCCATGGATCATTTAAAAGTGTGTTGTTTCATTTTCAAGCATTTGGAGCTTTTTCTGTTTTCTTCCTGTCATTGTTTTCTAGTTAGATTATATTGTGCTTGGAGGACGCACTTTATATGATTTCAAATCTTTTAAGTTTATTGAGGTTTGTTTTATGGCTCAGGATATGATCTGTATTGGAATATGCTCTCTGGACACTTGAATAGAATGAGCATTTTGCTATTATTGGGTGGAGTGTCCTAAAGATGTTGATGAGGTTGTATTGTTTCATAGCATTGTTGAATTCTTCTATATCTTTACTGATTTTCTGTCTGGTTGCTCTATCAATTGTTGAGAGATTGGTGTTGAAGTCTCCAATTATAACTGCGGATTTGTTAATTTCAAAAACAGTCTCTTTGACTTTCTGTATCACAGCTGCTCACATGAGTTATCTGTGTCATTTTTATTTCTATTGTAGTACATATTTTATCATTAAACAATATATTAATATGGTAGTATATACATAGATATACATTGGGAATGCATATTCAAAAATATTTTTCCAATACAAATGTGTACTCACGAGTTAGGAGAAAACTCCTGAACTAGAAATAGTGGCAGCGATCATACATTAAGAAGCCTTGTAAGTCACAGTAAAGAGTTTATATTTTGACTCAATGTAGCTGAGGAGCATTGGAAGACCTCAGAAGATGAAAAGTGATTTAATAGATGATTTAGATAAATTATCCTTGCTATGGAGTGGAAGACTGGAGTCAAGGAGCACTTACAGACTGCTGAGTTCCAATTTCATCAAATTTTCCTTTAAGTTGCATTGTTGTAGGCCATATAAGTCTTCACTTATGACATGTAAATGTTATAGATCTCACAGGAAAGCATTCAATACTTTCTAATATTCTTCCATTCAAGTAGGATATTTTTCTACCATTATTCCTGTCTCATTTTGGGTGTCTTTAATATCCCCACGATCATGTTTCTCTTGTTCCTCGTTGCTCAATCTTTTTAACCCCATGATCTTTTTCTTCACCCATCTTACCCTCCCACTGTCAAAGACACATCCTAGATTCTAGGACCTAGGCCTTGTCACAGCCTTGACTTCAAGCATCTATGTCTAACCATCTCTGGTCCTTCCAACTTACTTCCATATTCTCAATTTAGCAAGTATTTTAATTCATCAAGATCCCAAATCCATTGGCCCTATCATTTTCTCACTATCAGTGACCCTTCCTCCTGTTTCCACACACATCTCCCAGATGACGCAGGATGTCCTAAGCCAATCATGACCATCCATTCATTCCCTCTGCCAGGGACTGGTGGAGGGGCAGGTTTGAGACCCGCATCTGGTCCATGAGAGATGATGGAAGGTCTGTGTGGGATTTCTTCACATTTAAGGAAAAGACCTTGAAAAGAAAAATGGCTTCTCTTTCTCTCTGGACAATGCTAGATTTGCACATAAGGCCCAGAGCTGTGGTAGCCACCTTGAGAACATAAAGGGAGACATCTTGCAGAAAGGCGGACATGTTGAAGATGGAAGAGCTCAGCTGTGGAAAGAACTTGAGTACCAGTGGTATTGTTAAACCATTGCTGAATCAACCACCCGTGATCTACATTTGAACTTCCCGTGATGCAAGAAAATGCTTTCTGCTGTTTAATCTGATTAAGTCAGGGTTTTATCACTCACACTCTCTGATTATTTATTTATTTATTTATTTATTTATTTATTGGTGACTGAAAATATCCAACTGATACTCTCCCTTCTCTTCATGAACCTCCTGAACCAATGCGCGTATCTCTCACATCTCTCACCTGCCTTCATGTCTATTTGGAGCCATATCCCATCCCTACCCTCATTGGGATCCCCTCACTCCTCTCTTATCCACCTTCCTATCCTACTCATGCTGACCGTGCTTTCCAAAGATGATTGCCATGGTATCTCCTATCCCTTACGCTCTTCTGGAATCTCGCTACTCTCCCATCAAGTGTATATCTTTTCTTCTTGAAATCTTTTGACTGCTTGACAAATAAAGCATGGTGAAAGTGACACCGTGTGACTTCCTAGTCACTGTGTGACTTTCTATGTTATAAAAGACAATTTAGTGTCTGCTTTTCTTGCCAGAATATTCACTTCTGAAGGCTTCAACCACCACGGAAGCAGTTCAACTGCCCTGAGACTGCCATTCTCTAAGGAAGCCCAAAGTACTTTATTCACAGATACCACATGGAGAATCCCTGAGACATATTAATGAAGAGATGTCTTTTTTAAAAAAATTGTATGAATTTAAGGGATATAAGGGCAGTTTTGTTACATGGATATATTACATAGTGGTGAAGTCTGGGCTTTTAGTGTAACCATCACCTGAATAACGTACATTGTACCTATCAAGTAATTTCTCATCCCTTGCCTCCTCACATCCTCTCACCCTTCTGAGTCTCCAGTGTCTATTATTCCACACTCTATGTCCATATGTACACATTATTTAGCTCCCACTTTTAAGGGAAAACATACAGTATTTCACTTTCTGAGTCAGAGCTGTTTCACTTAAAATAATGCCCTCCATTCCATCCACATTGCTGCAAAAGACACGATCACATTCTTCTTTATGGCTGACTTATATTACAAGTATGTACCACATCTTCTTTATCCATTCATCTGTTGATGGACACTTAGGTTGATCCCATATCTTTGCTATTGTGAATAGTGCTGCAAAAAACATACAAGTGCAGGTATCTTTTTGATATAATGATTTATTTCCTTTGGGTAGATATCCAGTAGTGGGATTACTATATCAAATGGGAGTTCTATTTTTAGTTCTTTGAGGACTCTCCATACTGTTTTCCATAGAGTTTGTACTAGTTTACATTCCCACCAACAGTGTATAAGTGTTCCCTTTTCTCCACATCTGTGCCAACATCTGCTATTTTTTTTACTTTCTAACAGAGACATCGTGCTCTTCCAGTTCTAGCCAAGCCCAACTGCCCTTTCATGAGATACCCCGAGCCAAAACTCTCTAGCCAAACCCTTCCCGAATTCCTAAGCCACAAAAATCATGAGTGATAATAACATCATTATTTTTGTTTTAAACCATTAGATTTTGGGATGACTTGTTGCACAACCGATAGAGAACCAGAAAAACTCTCTTCTCAGGAACTAAAAGTAATGCTCTGTGAAAACGTACATTTTCCTTTAGTACTTGGCCTGCTTTGTAAATGGGTAGAATTAACATTCTGTCTTTCAGGAGAATAGAATTTGTATGGGGGGAGGGAAGAGGAATAATACAGATAGGGTAGCAGTCAGACTTTCCCCCACCTCTTGGCCTGGTTGGATTCCTTTCATCCTCAGGTCTCCACTATGCTGTCACTTCCTCAGAGAGGCCTTCCTTTTTTTTTACTATGATTTCAAAATATTAAGGGGGTAGAAATGTTTTTGGTTACATGGATTGCTTTTGAAATGCTTGAGTCATGGCTGTAAGTGTGCCCATCACCTAAATATTGCTCATTGTACCCATTAGGTAGATTTTTGTCCATCCCCTCATCCCCTTACCACCCCCACACTCTCTTGATTTCCAATCACTTTTACTTCCCTCTTTGCACCTGTGTGCTCATTGGTTAGTTCCAATTTAATAGCGAGTACATGTGATGTTTGTTTTTCCATTCTTTAAATATTTCACTTAGGATAATGGTTTTCAGTTCCATCCAAATTGTTGCAAAAGGCATTAATTTACCCTTTTGTATGGCTGAGTAGTCCATGATATACATATACCACATTTTGTTAATACACTCAAAAATCAATGGGCACTTGGGTTGTTTCCATTTCTTTGCAGTTGTGAATTGTGCTATAATAAACATATTTTGAGTGCAGGTGTCTTTTTGATAAAATGCCTTCTTTTCCTTTGTGTAGATATCCAGTAGTGGGATTGCTGGATCACATGGTAGGTCTACTTTTAGTTCTTTGAGGAATCTCCATACTGTTTTCCACAAGGGTTATACTAATTTTCAGTCCCACAACAGTGTATAAGTGTTTCTTTCTCTTTGCATCCATGCCAGCATTTATTGTTTTTGGACTTTTTAATAAAAGCCATTCTAACAGGGATAAAGTGATATCTCATTGTGGTTTCAATTTGCATTTGGCTGATGATTAGTGATATGGAACATTTTTTCATATGTTTATTGGTCATTTGTCTATCTTCTTTTGAAAAGCTTCTGTTCATGTCTTTTGCCCACTTTTTAATGGGTTTGTTTGTTTTTTTCTTGCTGATTTGCTTGAGTTCTTTATAGATTCTAGATATTAGCCTCTTATTGGATGTATAGTTTGGAAATATTTTCTCCCATTCTGTAGGTTGTCTATTTGGTCTGTCGATTATTTCCTTAGCTGTGCAGAAACGTTTTAATTTAATCAAGTCCCATTTATTTATTTTTGTTGTTGCTATAATTGTCATTGGGGTCTTAGCCATAAATTCTTTGTCTAGGCTGATATCTAGAACAGTTTTTCCTACGTTTTCTTCTAGAATTCTTATCGTTTCATGCCTATCCATCTTGAACTAATTTTTGTGAGTGGTGAGAGATAGGAGTCCTGTTTTATTCTTCTGCATGTGACTATCCAATTTTCACAGCACCATTTATTGAATAGGACTTCTTTTCCCCAGTGTGTGTTGTCTTCTTTGTCAAAGATCAGTTGGCTGTAGGTAGATGGTTTGATATCTGGCTTCTCTGTTCCGTTCATTGGTCTATGTCTCTATTTTTGTACCAATACTATCCTATTTTGGTTTTATAGCCTTGTAGTACAGTTTGAAGTCTGGTGACGTGTTGCCTCCAGATTTGTTCTTTTTGCTTAAGATTGCTTTGGCTTTTTGGGCTCTTTTCTGGTTCCAAATAAAGTGTAGAGTTATTTTTTTTCTAGATCTGTGAAATATAACATTGGTTTGAACCCTCCATCTGCCTCTATAAAATAGTCTCTTCATCCTGGTCTTTATCAACAAACCCAGATTGATCATTGCCCTCACTGCATTTATCACAGTCTGATTGGTTCACTTCCTTGTTTACAGCTTTTCTCTTTGCTATAAGATTAAGGAGGAAAGAATGAAAGAGTGCTGTCATTTTTTTTTTTATCACTGTTTATCCAACATCAATCCCAAAGCACCCAGCCAGTGTTCAATAAAGATTTTTAAATGAATAAATAAAAGAATTAATACATCTTGCTTGGGATCCTTAACCTCGCATTCATCAACAAGTCCCCAGTTCCCTGTCCCAGTGGGGAGAAGTCTGTAGCTTTCATCAGATTCTAAGAAACAATCCATGGAGCCCCAAATATTAAGATCCACTGATTTGGGGGCAAGGCAGGAGAGGGCATTAAAAAAGAGACATGCAGAAAAATTCTCAGAAAATAAAGATGTTCTATGTCTTGGTAGGGATGGTAGCAGGGATTTACATACATGTAAAACCTATCAAACTTCATTTAAAATCTTTGCATTTATTAATTTAAAATTGTATTTAGTCATATTAATGGAAAAAGCCATCGAGCTTGTTTCATTGTATGGTTTTCAATCTAAAATGAAGAAAAGGGCTCTGAACAAATTATCTGTTAATATTAAATCCTGATTCTGCTCCAGCCTTCAGGGTAAAGCATTTAGACTTAGTCTGAGCTCTGGATTCTTTTCAGACTCCTTCCTTATTCTTTCCTTACACTTTTGTCCCCAAATGCCCTTTACTTTCTTTTTTTCTATGCACACATAAGTGAAGCCAGCTTAGAGTATTTTTAAGTATTGATGAACACGAGGCAAATAAAACAATTTCTGCAGTAAAGGTATAATTGATGACAGAAAGTAATAAAAAACTAAAAAGTATGGAGGGAAATCTGGTGGTTGACATCAATAAGGAATCTATTCTCCCAACCTGTAAAAGGAAAACATGCAGGAACTAATAGATATTGCTGTTCCTATACAAACAAGACTCTTCTTGGGTTACTTTACATCAAGCAGACTGGCCCTGGTGAGGTAAATTGTAAATGCAACTGGAAATTGAAGACTGCAAATCCAAAATGGCTTACCTGCTGGTATTTTGGAAAGTAAAAACATTGCACAGTTTGGGAAAGATATCTTATCACGGGAATGATAAAGACACCTCTATTTTCTGAGTTAGGTCTGGAGATTTTGATACCACTGATTCATTCATTTTAAAAATATTTGTAAAGACCTCCTTTGTGTAAGAGACAGTGCCAGATCTGGGGGTCCATTAATGGACTCGTGGCTACCATTGAGAAACCACCAGTCTGGTAAGGGACAGGGACCTAAAATGCAGAAGGCCAAAGAAGTCAGGCCAGCCTTTACTCTGGTGGTAATATTGTAGCTACGTTTTCAGATCTTGTTTGATTGACATTTTGTGAGTTACTGCTCTGTTCTAGGCTTTTGTGTATATATATATTGTCTTGGTCAATCTTGTAACTTAATACTTTGGGAAGTAGGTGATAGTCTCCTTATTCTCCTGAAAAGGAAAACTGAAGTTTGGAAAGGTAAGGAAAACACTTTGTCCAAGTAACGTAGGTGGTGAATGTCAGAGTCAGGATTTGAATCCAGGCTTTTGATGGCAAGTGCAGCCTTCATTTCTTCTTTCCTCCCTCTCTTCCTTGTTTCCTTCTTACCATTTTTTATCTTCCAGTGTTTCTTCCACCATTTCGTACTGCATGTTAAAAGATTAAGAATAGGTATTTGGAACTGGAAAAGCTTGCAGAGGGCTTCTCAGCCTCCATCCACTCCCTCCTGCCAAAAAGCAATGTGGACCAAAGGCCCAGAGATATAATATGTTTAGGAAACAGTCCAGGGATGGCAGAAATTTTTGAAGTTCATATCTCATTTCCCCCATTTTCCCATTCTCTATTGGAATGTCCTACTCCAGCTCTGCACAGTCCAATCACCACGTTGAGGTTCCAGCTGCAATAACACCTTTTCACATTTAACGAAAATTTTTTGATTTTTGATTTTTGTCAAGTTTGGGGTCTATGATATCTGTTTGTAATATCTTACGAATTTGGAAAGAAGAGAGATAGAATTGTCCTCTGAAACTCGAATATGAAATTAACAGTTATAAGAATCATAAAAAAGACATTCAAAGTCTTCTTAAGGAGAGAGAAGGATGTCTAAGTCATAAGCCATGTCTGTGACTTCACTGAATGGATAGGCAAATGAGAAGATCCATGACGAAGTGTAGAGGAGTCCCAAGGAGAACTGAAAAGTAGTCTCAAAATGATCCTAGGAAGCCCACATTTGTGTTATCAAGTCTTAGAGGGAAGATGGTTCTTATTGTAAAATGTCTGCACTGGAATAAATCAGTTAAACACTCTGACATTTTGACAAACTCATTTTGTTCTAATTCTTGCTCATGCAGTACCTTCTAGTACCTTATAATTAGGGTATGGCTCCTTGAGCAAGTTGGCCTGTAGCAAGAGAAGGTGTTGGCCATGCCAAAGAGGGCAATGTGGCCCAATGGACAACATTTCTCAGTGTGAATTAATATATCAGTGTCTGTGTTAGAGAAGAATCTTGGGGGTAAAATCTCTTACAGATCTGACACTCTAAACATTACCACATGATGATTCTTCCCACTCACAGGCAGAAAATGGGATGAACAGATTGTGATGCTGTTATTAATAAAAGAATGTTGGTGTTCTCCTTTCCAGAAGGTAGATCACGTAAAAGATGGAGAAAAATGTGAACCTAGCAAAATCTTGCGCCCAACCCTTCTTTGTTTACATTTGCTGCTGGTTTAATTTCTATGCTTCTATTACAGAAATATGAGTAATCTACCCTCTATGTCCTGTAAGAGTGGAAACTTTTAACATGAGAGACCAGTTTCATGGAAGACAATTTTTCCATGGACAGGGGTGGAGCTCAGGTGGTGATGGGAGCAATGGGGAGCAGCCGTAATACAAATGAAGCTTCATTTGCTTGCCCGTTGCTTATCTCCTGCTGTGTGCCACCACCCCGCTTCCTAAGTTTCATTGAAGACAATTTTTTTTGCTGAGATGGGAGGGACTGGGGGGAGGCAGAGCTCAAGTGGTGATGGGTGGCCTGGTTCCTAACAGGCCATGGCCTGGGGGTTGGGAACCACAGCTGTAGAAGACACACGAGAGAGTTAACACCGAGCATCAACACAGGTCCATCATCAGTTTCTTCTTTAAAAGAGGGCAATATACAGCATAAAAAACAGGAGAAGCACTGCTTACCTGGCTTACAATGACTGGGCTACAATGTAGAGATGCCATTTTTCTTACGTGTCCTCTAATTATCACATGGTTAGCTTTCAGCTCAGGACACAGAATCATTTTGGATGATTAAAGAGTCTCACTTAAAGTCTGTGATGATTGGTGAGAGGTAATACCTAGCATAAAGTAATTGTCCATTAAATGTTTGTTGGCCCACAGCTTCTATACCTTGACTGTTACTTCCCTGAAATCCTACCATACTTACTAGTCAGTATCACAAAGGTAATCACTTATATAGCATCTGCCCTTTTTTGTCTTGCTTATTCTTACTTACCAGACTATACATTCATTGAATCTGCAAATTGTATGCCCTTGTATCCTTGTAGCTGGTATACTGCCTGGTACACATCAGGTGTTTCAATGATCTTTTTCTGCAGTTAGGTTATTAAGAGGTTCATGAGTAGCATCTATAATAAGTCTCCTGTGTACCTCTCAATATTCAATTTGGTGTTGCTTCATACAGTTGGCACACAATAAATGTTACTGATGATGACACTGATGAACTGAGAGAGGGAAAAAAAAATCTACCTTTTTGAGATTCTGATCCTGTATCTCTCTGGGCTAAGGTAATTACACAGATAATTAAGGCCAAAAGAAATTTGCTGTTTTCATTTGCACTGAACTACCAGGAGTCTAGGTCTGTGGTGATCAAATTCTCTAGTTGATTTAACTCTTTATCTCTCCAACCTTTACAGAAAAAGCCAGAGCACTGAGCCATCCCAGAGAGCTAAAAAGAGCTTGAGTTAAAATGGCAGTCAAGCATTAGCTTTAAGAGAGAGAGACAAAGAGAACAGAGATACCATTTTTATCTTTGGAAGAATGATCACCTCACTTACTGCATTGTGTTTGATGGTTAGTAGATGCCTATGAAGATAATGATGGAAAAGCTGAATGGAATTGCTGAGTGAGGCCAAGAGTGGCCTGTAGGAGGCAGGTGTGTGGTATTTGCTATTAAGATAAAGGATGGAGCCCACCCATCTTCCCCCCACTTTCCCGCTATTCACTTACTGTGAAGTCTTTCCTAATTGTCCTTTTTAGGGAAGCCCTGTCTGCTAGACACACGCAGAAAAACTAGAACATGAGAGGAAAACAATGATACAGTGTTTGTCAGGCACACCGAGGGAAAGGAGGACTTCAGGTCCACACAAGTGGGAGCAACAGAAAATGAGAGATGTACTGGGTGGGACTCCTGGGGTCCAGGAGCCATAGGACAGTAAAGACAGGCTGCTTGTGTGGAGACCTCCTCTCAGGATGCCAGGGCCATTTATACCACACAGCCACCAAAGAAGGCAGGTATTGGCTTGTATTTTTTACTTTCTTCCTTTCTCTTTTGTTCATCAAGTAAGGCATTTATTAAATATTTTTATAACACGCCTATACATGTATGGTTTACATGCATATGTAATGTAAATATAAACCCTGCTGTACTAAATTTAAAATTACAATGGACTTTGTCAAGATTGGCATGGAGAAATATCAAAAACTGCTATGGAAACTAAGGTGATGTGCTTCCTGAATATGACACGTCTGAATCTTGATTCTTTTACACATTTAAAACAAGAATTACTGCAAAAAATAAAAAGCTGGGGCATCTCATCCATTACTATTAAATGCTGTTGACCACATAGGGGTAATATTTTTAATATTTTTTTCTTTTCAAATTAATTGAGATTATTTTTGCACAATAGACTACATGTGTGTAAAGCATGCCATTTGGTAAGTTTTGACAGTGGCGTACCCCCTTGAAGCCACCTCCATGGTCATGACTCAGAACATGTTCATCATTCCCCACAGATTTCTCAAGGCCCTTCAGAGTTCATTCATCTCTCCACCCCTGGCCTCAGCAACCACTGAACTGCTTTTTGTCACTACGGATTGGTTTACATTTGCGTAAATGGAATCATACATGTCTGGCTTCTTTCACTCAGTGTAATGCCTTTGAGATTCATTTGTGTTATTGCGTGTGTCAATGGTGCATTCTTTTTTATTGCTGCACGGTATTTCATTGCATGGGTTACACCATAGTTGGCTTAACCATTCACCTGCTTAAGTGAGTGGACACTTTTTCTAGTCTTTGGCTATTGTGAATGAATCTTCTTTGACTGTTCATATATAAGTCATTGTGTGGATATATGTTTTCATGATACTTAGGAGTAGAATGGCTGATTCATGTCCTTTAGAGAGCAGAGAAAACTAGTGGCTCAGAGAGAGTACGTACCTAGCCCACGGTTGCAAATAAGTGACAGGGCTGGGGTTTGAATTCTACTTGATTTGACTCCAAATGCAGGTTCTTTCCTGGAACTGGACAGGGTCTGGTAATACTGGTTGAAAGTGCAGGCTCTTCAGAAACCAAGAGAGGCTATAAACTCATGTCCATGTGGTAGCTGGGTTAGCTTCTCGGTTTAGTTTAGGTCTAAATACACTGGTTGAGTTTTACTATGTGCTCAGGGCTTGGCCACACTTTGATGTTACCTGTAGACACAATGAAGACGTGTCCCTCGCTGGAGTGGGGTGTGGCGTTATTCTCCAGTGGGGTCAGCAGCAGAGAATGTGCATGTTCCATGTGCTATCCAGGAGCAAAACTCAGGTTCATGCTGCAGAAGCATGGAGGAGACCCAAGCCACTTGGTGTTGGTCAAAAATGGGAGGCAGGGAGTAGAGAGAATGGAGGCTGGATGGAGGGGACTGTCGGGAGTCACACACCCGAGCACCTCCGGGGGCCAGACAGGAAGCCCAAATGACACAGAGCAAGGGCAGGGTGAGGAGCAGCGAGCTCCTGCCCCTCCTAAGCTGAGTTGCAGGTCTCAGCCCAGCTGACCTGGGCCAGGCCAAGCCACATTGGCCAACGTGACGCTAATGATGACACTGGCCAAGTGCTGCTGCATTTATTTTCTATATTATTACCCCCATTTAACTGAGGAAAGAATTAAGGCATGAAGAGTAACTTCTCTTTTCTCAAGAGAGGTAGAAATGTGCACCTTTAAATGAAAATATTTGAATTATTAGGGCATTCTGGGCTGATCAAAATTCGTCTCTGCGTAGGATTCTGCACACCCGGCAGTTTGCGGTCTTTGCCTTGGATGCTCCACATACTCACGTACTAAATGAAGGGGTGTGGACTCTATCCTGGGCAAAGGGAAGAAGTGATAGGGTTTACACTGGGACAGTGATGCCACTCGCAATTCTGCAAAGATCATTCTGACATTTAAAGGCAAGGGGCTGTGACAACGGGGTGGGGGGTGATGAGCGGGAAGCAAGCAAGATGCCCAGCCAGCAAAATCCGAGGAGACACCCGCTCTAAGGATTGTTGTGAAAGTGCCAAAAACAAAAGGCTCGAACCAACTAAAAAAAGCTTACAACAGATTATCAGATCTCAGGGCAGGACATAATATTCGGAAATGGGGATGTTCCTGGACTCAGGTCACATAACTACAGCCTGGGATTGGGCGTGCGTTTATCTGCTTTTGATTTCTGGGTCCTTTGTGCACCCTCCCAGTGCCCTGGTGCAGGTCTCCTGACTCTGAGCCTGGGTCTCTCCTGTAAGCAGAGGTGAGAATTGGCAAGAAGGTTGGTGTGGGCATCAAAGGAAATAGAATCTTGTGATCTAGGTGGAGAGGGTATTTGTAATAACCCCATGTGATGTTGGGGCAGCTCTTTTTAGGACACTAGATCTAGAGATTCTTGATCTCTGAGAAACCTGGACCAAGTCAAGACAGCAGTGGCCCTGGCCCTGTTCCTTCCCAGTCTGTGTGGCCCTGAGTTAAGTCATGTTACCTCTCTACATTTATTTCCTTCTGCAAAATATGATGATTGGTTTAGATTTCTAAGGTTCCTTCCAAATCAGAAAGAAAAAGAAATATGATTCTTTAAATGCAGAGGAAAAAAAATTAAAAAGGCTGGGAACCTCTCAGACTGAGATTCCAGCAGGATTTATCACACTGTATGGTGCAAGGAGATTTTTTCTTGTCTGCTGTAGATATTTTCCCTCTTTTCCAATCTTGTTGAGCTGAAGGCTGGGTGGTAGGATTTTAAGAGTCCAGGTGAGCCTTCCTCTAAAGACCTCCCCTGAACATGCTGCCACCTCGTGTTTACTGTTCATTGTTTTATGGGAAGCAGCATTTCCCTTGGAAGCCCCTTTAAAATGCAAACCTCCAGCGGGAATTTTCCCCACGAGCAGCTTTTGCTATTTTTATGTCTCCACCCTTGGCACAGCAGCTGCCTCCCAGCCCCACGTCTCCGTTCCTGGGTTTCCACGCATGGCAGGCGGCGATTTGGCTCCTCGGAGAAGCTCTGGCAGGGCTTCCAGATTCAGCAAGAGCCCCGGCTTCTCTGTGCATTTCCAGAAATGCAGGGAGTGATTCAAATCAGATCCCCGAGATTAAGAGGTTTTATCTTTCTTCTAAGAGTTAAACTAGAAGCCAAATCTTATGTAACAAAGCAGATATGTGTATACAAAACAAGAGCAGTTGTAAAAGTGCTTATGCAGCAGGGTGGACAAAAGCACTAGAATTTGGCTTAAGGGGGAGGTGATTTCTCTAGCAAATTCCTTTGATTAGCCTCTTGGGGGTGAAACCCTGAGGGCACGGATCAGCAGGAGAAAAACAAAAGAGAATGAAATCGTTCTATATTCAAAATGGAAAGAGAATTTGAGAGTTGGTAAACAGAAAAGGGAAAACTAACCTGGTGGATGGGGGAGGCGGGGTGGGCAAGTTGAGATATATTTAAACAATTAATGGTGGTGATGATCCTAGCTAACGTCTCCTGTTTCCTGTGTACTTACTATGTACCACCACATGAGGTTTGCAGTTTCAGGTAGACTGTCTCAAATCCCTGTCCCACGTGTAGGTGTAATTTTTATCCCTATCGTACAGATGTGGAAAGTTGGCAAAGCAGGTCAAGCACCTTGCCCAGAGTCACAAAGCTAATGAGAGGAACAGAACTTGAAACAGAAAAGTCCCCTGTCATTTTATATTTCTCTCTCTGTGTGTTATACAGTGTAACACCCTCTGTCTTCCCAAGAGTTCACTAAATGGATTCTGCCTCCAGAGAAGGCTGTCCAAGGATCCACTAGATCTAAAAGGACTTTTATAAATCTTAGACCAACAGCACTGGCCAGCCTCAACAGACGGGGCATAGAAACCCGGGGCTACATGGTGCAGGCTGAAATTGTCAGAGTCAAAACTAGGACTAGACTCCAAGTTGTCTTACTCTTCATCAGAGCTCTTGCTATTTGGTAAAGCTGTGAATTTAGGTACATTTTACATGTGGAAACCTCCCAAAGTTGTAAAACCAAACTCCTTAGCTAGGCATGTAAGGACCTTTGTTCCATGTCTTAGGATTGCCTCTCGTCTTATTCCACGTGGTTGAAACAGCGTGGGGAGCTCAGTTTGCCTGGAATCATGGGTGGAAGGAGGCGAGGTGAAAACTAAGCAAAAGTAATAGTGCTTCCGTGCTAATGGCAACAGAGAGAAGGAAATAGACAAATATATAAAGTGGCAGGTGGTGGACGTACTAAGAACAGAAGTAGAGCAAAGTAAGGGTGGAGGAGCCTTCAGAGAAGGCTGCTTGAGGAGGTGACTCTGAGCAGAGAGCTGAGGGAAGTGAGTGTGCCATGTGGTCATCTGGGAGGAGGGAGTTCCAGGCAGGAGGCTCCTCAAGTTCACATTTCCCGAAGCAAGAACGTCCTGGTGTGCACGCCTCTTGTTTGTATTTGTTCATTGTTCATAACCCAACTCATAGAAGAGTGGTTTTGCACATGATAGGTGTTCAATAAATATTTGTTGAATAAATGATCGAGGTGAATAAGAATTTCAGGGGCTTAAATGAGGGACGCCCCAGAGAGAATAGGTAAAAGGAGCTGCACACGTTTTCTGCAAAAGATCAGCTAAGGAAATATTTTAAGCTTTCTACACTGTACTATCTCAGTCACAACTACAAAACTGCCCAAGTAGCACCAAAACAGCCAAAGACAATATGTCTGTGAATGAGCTTGGCTGTGTTTCAATGAAACTTTATTTACAGAAATAGATGGTGGGCTTGGTTTGGCCCATGGGCTGTATTTTGCAGACCACTGATGTAGAGGAAGGGACAGATTCAAGAGGTGTCAGGACACTAAATGTCAAGACTACTAGATATTGGAGGAAAGAGTCAAAGATGACTCTCGGACCTCTCTCTATAGCAGTAAATTAAAGTTGGTATAATTCCCCAAGATCAGGACCGCTGGGAGGAAAATTGGATTTAAAGGGAAAACAATGACACCTAGAGAGAGGCTCTGTGGTTCTGGGTCTCAGGGCATAGGTCTGTGTGGAGACATAGATTTGGAGGCAGTTTTCACTTAACTAGCAGTGAAAGTCTGGAAGTCAAAGCACTTGCTGGGGGAACTTGTAGACAGTTAAAGAGAAGGAGGCCAAGAAAGAACTTAGAGATCACCCTGTGAGGCCCTTGAGGAGGAGCTGAGATTAGCTCCAGGACATAAGGAAGGAAATTCACTGTGGGCAGAAAAACATCTTTTTCATTGTGGTAAAGTCCAGTAGAACACGTGGGTGGAGCAGCAGGTAAGCTGGAAGGTACAGCAGGAGCCAGGGGATATCTACCTGAAGCCTCCCTTTCCCTGTAGAGCTGGAAGCCAAGCCCCCTGTTGGTGTGCAAGGCCCCTAGAAGGGAGCCATAAACATGGACATGACCATGGTGAGCATGGGCCGTGGAGCTTACCTACCTGGGGACCATGTTAAGGTGAGATCTTATGCCCTGTGGAAGTAGAGTTCTTTCTCCCTTCACTTGGCTCATTCTGGAAGACCATTCTCTGTTGTCATCTTCTTTGTGAGGCCCTTTGTTGCTCACCCTAGCAATGGCAGTTGCTTTCCCCTGGACTTTGTGGTACCCCTTGTGTTTCTTGTGCCTTTATTCATTCATTTGTCTGTGTAGCAAAGCTCCCCTTAGACTCTACTTTGAGCCCTCTGTTATGTCTGTCCTATTGCTCTTGTTCTACCACTTTGCAGTAGAGAGGCGATTACAGGAAAGGATTAGGGAGGACACAGTTCCTAGCCCTCCCACTGCATCTTGCTGCACAAAGCTCCCTGCTGCCCAGCACTGGGGAGATACAAGTGGTGCTTAAAGGCCTGTTTTCCTGAATTCAAATCCCAGCTCTGTCCATACCCTGCTGTGTGAACTTGGGCAAGCCATTTAACCTCTCTGTGCCTTAAGTTTTCTTTTCTTCAAAGCAAGGATAATTGCAGTGTCTACCTCACAGAGCTGTTTTGAGAATTAGAATAGTGCCAGGCACAGGGTTAATACCATAGATGCGTTAGCCTTTGTTCCATTTGTTCTCCTCCCACTTCCAGGCAGGAAGCCAGCGGTCATAAAAGTCATACCCCATTCAGATGAGGTAAGCAAGGTTTGTGGAGGAAGAGTGTATCCAAATACAGAGCCCTGGAGCAGTGGAGATGTCATAAGGACCCGCATCATTCTGACAACTTTTCAACTAACTTCATTCTATACTTGTGACTTAAATATTGATTCAAGTTTGTATATCTCTGATGTAAATGAAGATCCAAAACCAAACTTTTCATGGAGACAAAAATTCCATCAGGGTTAATTTTGGCTGTGGGGAGGCAGAGTCTCTTTTTTAGGAAGATACACATTTCTACTAGGCACCCAAGGGGCTGGAGCCCAGGGTAATGACGACAAAGGATTTGGAGTTCGACAGACACACCGCGCCAGGTGTCGTGTACAGAAATTACCCTGATGCAGCCATGGCCTCAAGTACAATAGGGCAGCTACCCCAGAGGTGACAGAACAGGAAGGCTCATAGATCAAATTATGACACTCAAATCCACTTGTTCGGTACTTGTTTTTTCTCAGTGAGATGCATTGGAAAAGTGGCAGAATAGGTTAGAACTCTCAGGATCGGGTGCCAGTGGGTAGAAGGGCCATGCTACCCAAATACTGAGTTAGATAATTTTTATATGTCCTCCCTTTCCCCACCCACCCCCGACCCCTGCATATGCCTTCCCATCTGACAGTGTGATTTCCAAGACTAGAGTTGAGGTTTAATGAGGGACATGGCAGATGGACGGTACCTGAAGGCAACAGCCCTGGCTCCACCGGAGAGACGCAGGGAGGGGGGTGGCAGGAGTGACAGGTGTACCCGATGAGAGTCACGGCTTGCCCATGGTCTGCTGAGAAGCTGTGGACTTCATCTGTGTTTCTTGAGCAGAGCACACACACGGAGCTACAGTGAGACTGTAATGGATGTTACCGGTGAGGGCTGGGGGAGGGGATGTGGCTCAGTTTAGGGATGATGTGAACTGTCAGTCTACCGCTAGCCTAATTGTACCTTCTGGATGGATCCTTCCAGCACTTCCATCCAGAAACACTCTTATTTCTTCTGTTCATTTTATCTATGTTTAGTACATGTATACTCTTCATACTTTATGTCTAGCATGTCTCATAAGCTACAAGTTTCTGTATGTACATTCTATTTGTATAGTAGAATTGAATTATTTAAAAACGTGAATAAAGCAAGCACACATTACACTGGGAAAGTCATTTAGGTTTTTGGAATCACAGAATTGGTGACAGTAGCCAATGAGGTAACAGACAACCACGGTCAAGGAAAGAAAAGTGCTGCATGAACATTCATTTTTAGATGTGCCACACTGGATGTGGTGTCGGATCCCAGGCAAGTTACTAAAACTCTCTAAGACTCAGTTTCACCATCTGTAAAATGTGGGTGTTGATACCTGCCTCACAGATTGTAACTGATGATTAAATTAAATATTTGATGGAAAGGGCTCAGCCCAATGAGTGGCACAAGGGAGGTGATTAGTAAATGTTACTTTTCATCTACTCCTACCCATTTATCATCACCTACAATTATATTAATATCATGGGGTCCAAGCTGAACAAAACCACTACCTTTTAAAAAAGAAAATAAAACATTCAATCTGGCCCTTGGAGATGAGTCAATGTCAATCAGTAAACTCACACACTTTTACTGAGCATTTACTATGTACCAGTTAATAAGCCAGCCACCTGCGAGGACTCCACGGTTTGATATATTGGGGTGGCTGTGGCAGTTTCTTAAAATAA
>RJWJ010027130.1:0-22468 GCA_004363605.1 Indri indri
ATTAAAGACGAGAAGGACTTGGAAAATTGTTTCCCATGGCACTTTCAAAGATAGTCCAGAAGGCTATTTTGGGGATCATATAATTTGAAAAGTGAGCCTGAGTTCTGAAAATAGCTTGTGCAGGTTCTAATAGCCATTTCGAAGCTTATTGGTGCAGAATACTTAACATGTAGGTGGTAAATGAGCATTTCCTGATTTGATATTGCTAATACATTCTAACTCATTCAATAAAGAAAAAAAGAAATAAGTATAACGATGAAAAAGGAAGATGTAAAACCATCATTATTTGCAGATAACATGATTTCACATATGGAAAAGACAACAGTCTATAGTAAAATTTAGAATTAATGAATGAGTTTGGGGAAGCACCAACCATAAAAAAACTGAAAAAAACTGGACTACATTAGAATGTAGGGTATCAACATATCAAAGGACAAAGGCAAGTCACAGAATGAAAAAAGGTATTTGCAGTGTAAATACATGTAACCAAACAGGGGCTTGTATTTAGAACATAAAGGGCTCCTGATGACAGACAACCCTGCAGAAAAATGGGTACAAGACTGGAACCAGCAGGTCACAGGGAGAATATCCAAATGGCTAATAGATATATACAAAAGTGCTTGACCTCATTAGTAATCAGAGAAACACAAATATTGATAGAATAAATACAAGATACCAAATTCTTCTGTTGGTTGTTTTGAATTAGTTTTTGGAATATTGCCTATCCCTCCTACTGCCCTGGGCCTTAGGAACTTGGCCTTGTGCTTGTGCATGATTTGAATCGGAGCACTCTTAGGGTCTGCTAGCCCACCTCCCAACCCTCCTCCCACGGGGCTGTCGGAGTCTGATAGTCCACCTCCCCCGCACCCTGCCATGGCTGCAGAGGCCATGGCTGACTAATGAGGCCAGGCATGCGCTGGCCTGGGTCAAGGTGCCATGGGCAGGCTGCCCTCCTGGCTCCAGTTCTGTGGAGGACTTGATCACTCTTGAGGAGAACAAGTAGGAAAAATTAGAACTTTTCATCCTCATTTCAACAACACAGAAAACTCTGAAATGAGTAAACAGGAAAACTGCAGAATATATATGATGGAGGTTTGGGTGGCTTTTCTCTCTCTCAAGCAATCTTGTTCCTGCACCATGTTGCAGATGTGTGACAAGTAATCGGGAACTAGATAGCATTCGTCGCCCTATGACAACTATTTTGACTTTGTTAAGGCCTGGCATTATCATACAGTTTCACTGGTATACTTTAAGGCTAGTATAAAATGTTCAAGTTGAACTTTGGAGGATGGTAAGAGCATTGCGATCTTTCTAGAAGAAAATAATATCAGTAAAATTCCTTTCCTAAAAAAGCTGCATGGAAAGAAAAAAACATTATTGACCCCAAAAGAATCTGAACACCCAAGGTTTATTCTAACAGCATTTTGCGAGCAGCGACTTCATGGTGAGGTCAGGAAGATGTGAGCCACGCCACGGAGGAATGTGGCGGCGAAAGGTCCGAGACTGCCCAAGAGCCTGATTACCAAACTATGTAGAGGGGAATCAGTCAGCCAAAATAGGTCAAAACAGGCCACTCTGCTGCCAGCTACTGCTAGAAAACTCTTCTTAATTGCTGTTTTGGAAACTAATTGCCCTCAGCAGAGAGTATCTAGTAGGAGGTCTTTAACTCAAAGGAGAAGGGCCGAGTCATCTCACGTGTAGGTACAGCTTGGGGAGGCACCACGCGCACCAGGGTGGGGTGGCCCTGCAGCCCTAAGGAGCCTTCCGAGAGGGGAGGCAGGCCGCCCGCGCTGGACACTTGGAAAAACAAAGACATGCACTTTGCTTTGAACCATAAGAGAATCCCAGAAATACTGGCCCGAGGAGGTTTTACCCTCTTTTCAGAGTTGCTTCGATGAGTTGTGAACAGGCAGATGGGGAGTTTCAATAGATTTCAAGGGATTTGCCCCAATCGAACTGACATCCTGGCTGGGAAGAGCTCTGGTGTTGGTGACCGCCCCCTCCCTTGCCCCCCACTGCCCCCAGGCCGCACCTCCCAGCTTCATTCCAACTCGCCACCCACCCACACAATGAAGCCACCCAAGGAAAACATCGTGTTACAGCGGTATCTTTCCACAGCGGTATCTTTCCGCACTCGCCCTGAAACCGTAGCCCCTTCTAATCGCTGACACGTCAGCTGTCTGCTTAGTGACCGTTGTAATACTGAAAATTCCTTTATTTAGCTTGCTTGAGATGAAGTCATGCAGCTATAAGAGTGACTTGCAAAACAAAATCAAGTTCCATTCTCAGTTAAAGGGGCCAATGGAAAGCCTCTGAAATCCTTAATGGTACAACTTAGTAGCCGTCACATTTCATTAGAAAATTGTCGCAGTGCTTCCAATGTTTAAAAAGAGTAGTTTGTATTGATAGAGAAACAAATACAGTGTTGGTTTGGCAACTTAAAAGACGTATACTTATTGAACCTGTCACGTTTGGTTTCATCATTTAAAAAGATGAAAAGTTGGCTTCCTAATGCTGTATTTTGCTGCATTTTATCAACTCCTCCTCTGCTCGCTAGGGAATTATGCGCATTGCTGGGTGTTCTGGGGAAATCACTGGGCTTTTCTCCTAGTGTCATATTCCTCTGTCTCTCTCATGGTTATAATATTCCTCTATCTCTTCTTGGTTATAACATTCCATATCTCTTTCACGAGCTGATTGAGAATACCAAATGGATGTGTGCACTAAAGTACTTCATGCAGAGCTATGTGGACCTGGAATAATTCGCTTGGGACAAACCCTTCCTTTTGAGTAAAGCGAAGTCAGGGTTCCAACACCAGCTCTTCATGAACCAGAGCCTTTGGCCATGTTATTTCATCCCTCTGGGATCCCTCTCTCCACCTGCAAATAGGTATGCCTGCACCTGCGCCATCTACTTCCAAGGGTGCTACGGGGATTCAGCGAGATCACAGCCATGCATCTTTTCTTTGAAAAGCATAAAGAACTATGACAGCTATGATGCATCAATAATCATGAGAGGGAAGGGGATCTTCGACAGCATCAGGGCTATTCAGACACCCTTCTGCCACATTGTGGGTCCACCTTTCCGGTTGGTCTGTTTTCTTTCTGGTCTCTCTTCAGAACGACCCCATTCCCAACAGTACCCCTTCCTAAGGTTCCTCACAATTATCCAGGACTCTTAATGAAGGCTTTGGTATGTCACGAAGAACATTTCAGCTTTCTGGATTTTCTAAATTAGGTGTTCTCAGGAGTTTAGGCTTTCCAACTGCAAGAAATCAAGACATTTTTAAAGTATGTCTTCTCTTACTATGTTGATTCAAGGTGATGCTAGCAGGGCCGCGGGGTCGTTCTCAGAGGCGTACTGAGAATGTAAGAGGAATTGTGGTAGCACCTTACATTATTTGAAAGTTAGCTTATCTCTTAAAACATTTGCATTTTAAAAATAAGTGACTTATTTAAAGGTCTAAACTTCTCCACTTAATTTAGTCCTGCATTTTCTTCAGATTTGCCTGTTTTCTATTTCTTTATCTTATTATGGGCTTTCCACACATTGTGCTAAAATAGAAGAAAAATTTATTTTTTGCCATAATATGGGACCTCAAAGAAATATGAGCTTTGTTCCATAATGTGTTTCTACAAAGATCAATGAGTTTTGGCTTAGTAGAAGGTCTGTTCACCATTTCCAAAACAAGTCTTTAAAAACAGTGAATCATGTAATTTACTCAAAAAATGATCTAATATATAAAGTGATTTAACTAGTGAAATTAGATGACAGCATGAGCTGATCAAGGTTAACATGGAGCAGGGCTGGGAGTCTCCGATGCCCCAGGAGCTCACTGCTGGGTCCCAGGCAGGGCTCAGCTTCAGGAGTCGTTTGGGCCAACCCCCAAGGTCCTACCTGGCTCTGTGAGTTTGTGTCTAAGATGAACCCTTCCCAGAACAATGTCCTTCAGTATCATCCTCAGTGCTGTGCAACCATTGAATTAAACATGCTGAGTAGCACATTGAGCTAAACGTGTCTGTGCCATCAGTGTCTTCTGCAAGTCCAATGTCTATTTTCATATTTCATGAAAGCAAGGAATGAAATAGACAAAGGTAGTAAAATGCTTAAGAGAGACAAATCTCAGCTTATACCACATTTGCTTCAGTTAGCAATGAACTTGACGGCAGAGGTTGGCTCTTCTTCAATGTCAAGCTGGAGTGAAAAATGTTCCTAATTTTGTTTAATTGTGGAAAGATTAGGGTGAACAGAAAAACATATCTGAATTGGAGAATTTTGGAAAGAAAAACAACATTTAACTGAGTTTTAAATAACTCAACAATTGAGCTAAGAAATCGTGGTCCTCAGATAGAGGCTCTTCAGGATGGTTTAAACAAATGGAAAACAGGTTGATCAGGAACAGCTGATTTTGTCTGGTAAATGAGTGCTCCAGAAGTTCCTTAGGAAGATTTTTTTCTTTAGGAGATTAAGAATCTTCCTGATCAACTTTCTCAGGCTATTAATTTAACTGAAGACTTCTTCTTGACTATAGTCTACTGAGGACAAAGTCATAATTATTAGTTTAGATTAATGAGGTTTATGGTATTAATATATTATTTTGAGTTTATGGTTCTATTCACCACTTAATAATTTAAAGTATTGACTCTATTTTATAAATGAATTTCAGGAAAATATTGTAAATCTATTTAGACTTTATTAAGACTATGAGAAATTCATCATTTTGTGTATGTGACCAAGAAATTGCATAGCTGTTTATGTTCACAATTTTCTTTTAAAGGTTGGCTTTTGAAACTGACAAGGCTGTAGACTTCACTCAGGACAAGTGCCTTAACTAATGATGAAAACAAAATTAGCAGGAGAACTATTTCTCTTGGACTGTTGGGGGGATTTTAACGCTTCACCGACACCCACAGAATGAATTCCTCTCCTAAAACAACACAAGCCAATGACTTCAAGCTAAATGTCTTTGTGTTCCATTCCAACACCCCATCCCCAATCTCTTCTCTACAAAGAGACACACACTTAAAAACCACCTGGCATTATTTAAGAGGATCACTCTGAAGTACATTCAATTCCTTGCCTTTTAATGGCAAGAATCGAATGTAAAGTGCAGGGTCATATTTCTGAGATTGACAGACCAGGAGGGCTGGCTGGGTGGAGGAGGTGATGTCACAGAGCTGGTTTCTGGGTGGACTCAGACGTGGTCTGTGACACAAGGAAAGTTTGTCTTTAATATCCAGAGTGGGTGATTGTGTGTGCTGAGCTCTGGGGTCAGTGAGGACCCCAGCTCAGGGAAGGAAGCCAGCCAGTGGAGGGTGGACAACCCAACCAGAGTAACTGAGGCAGAGATTTGACGGGCAGGAGCCCTCTGGGAGTGGGGTACCACGGGGGTGTGGGGCAGCCTAGGTTGGTGCCAGCAGAGCCGGGTAGGGGATGTGTGCTGGAGACAGACAGAGGTGTCTGGGCTGAGGCTCTGCAGGTCACTAAGTGAATACTGCTTCTAGCTTCTGGGGAAAAAGGGCACTATACACCAAACAAGGCTTATCAGGAATCCATGCTTGTTGTCTATCTGTGAGCAAGACTTTGGGTCACGAAGTGGTCCAGTTTCTGAGCTGGCTGACAAAGTGCCACCTGAGACTGTGTGAGCTGCACTGATGTCTGAGAACTAACTTGACGCTCAAGGGAAGACAGTGGGATCCTCAGGTGGCCAAGCAGAGTGACAAGCTGACACCAGGAAATAGATTAGGAATCACGACGCGGGATGTGGGTGGCTCCAATGGGCACCACCCACCACACAGGGAATCACTACCAGGCAGTGAGAAGAGCCCAGGCCTCAGGCAGGGCCAGCGTGGCACCCAGGGGTCACCTTGGTCCTTAAGGCTGCAGGAGCCTGAGAAGGGCTTGTGCAAATCAGGGTCAATGCAAACTCAAATAACTGATGTCCTCAAAAAGCCTATTTAAAAAATCTCCTGTGGACAGCAATATGCTGATGGAACGAGAGACCGAAGCGGTATCTCTGTATTGAGACACCTTCAGAGTCACTTGCTAAGGCTCCACGACGCAGGGCAGCAGAAGGCCAGGGAGGGGCTTGAGCTGTCAGGAGGGAGAGGGAGGAAGAGGAGGCAAGCTCAAGTTCAAGCTCAGGAGGGCAGAGAGGGCGTACCAGCAAGCAGCACCTTTGGGGAGGTATTTATTCTACGCCAGGCACTGTGTTAAGTGCTCTACACACGTTATGGAATTTAATTCTTTTAGTGACTTGCTAGGGAAGGATTACAAACTCATCTCACAGAGGAGGAGAACAAAGGCTCAGGAAAGTAAAGATCTTGCCTGAGGTGACACATTTAGTGACTGATGGAGCCCAGTTTGAATCCACAAATAGGACTCTGAGTCGGAAGCTCCTCACCCCTGGGCCAGGTGCAAGTGCAACCTGGGTTCTGAGCAAATGGCTTAAAATGAAGTTCTGGAACACGGCACCTTCCTATTGCAGGAAGTGCCTGTTCCTCCTCCTACAGCTCTGTGCCTTGAAGGGGAGAGCAGCCCCTCTAAGGACAAGGAGTCCAAGGAAGAGGAGGAGATAAAGACAAAGTTGACAAAATGATGAAAAGTCTGCAGGAGGAAGCTTCAAATTACTGGACTGCCTTAGTAACTGTTTAAATCAAGAATTCTTCAACTTGATTCACTAATCTTCTGATATGCGTTCCCCTGGAGGCTTTGACATGATATGTCTGACTACTTAATCTTTGCTTTTATCTCTAGTATGTGGTTGTCTTACATGGAATTTTCCAAAGGACTCCATTTGACGGATGTTTTAACTAGAGACCGTAAATGCATGACTGACCATCACCAAGGAAAATAAAATATCAGTCCATGAGTACAGAGCCGCCCTTAACAACTTAGAAAGATAACTGGTGGGAGGAACTGTGTTTTCAACTTAGTTTCAACAAGAAATAAGCTTCAAGTAAACTCTCCATAAAGTATGAGTGCTGTTTTCTGTTTCTCATTAATTGGTTCTAAATGGTTATTCAAAAATGTGTTGATTTTTGATTACTATGCATGCATTTGGTTTAAACTTTGTTTAAATGGTGAGCTAAGGCTGATGGCGTAAGAAGGCCCATTTTTACAGGAATAAACGTGTTTTCTGTTCTCTTCACGCCTCTAACAGGCTATTTTTGCAAAGCTCAGGGTCAAACTCACTCCCAGGCATGACATGACCCTGGAGGGTTCAGGCCCACATATCAAAAGATAAAAAGCTCTGCGAAGGGAGGAATTCCTTAACCCTGACAGAGAACAACAGATGAAATGATCCTGCCTCATCCATGGCTTCCTAAAATGTGCCTGTATAAGCAAGTGAGTGTGGT
Organism: Indri indri; assembly: GCA_004363605.1. Lineage (NCBI taxonomy): Eukaryota > Metazoa > Chordata > Mammalia > Primates > Indriidae > Indri > Indri indri. The sequence goes on from RJWJ010027130.1 coordinate 7,360, forward strand.
GTGTTCCTTGTCATGTTTTTCAAATCTGGAGCATGTTCCAGGGCAGGGGCCCCAGTCACATATTGCTGATTGCTAAGAGTGACCATTCAAGGGGAAAACTAGATCCCGAAGCTGGAAGAGCCCCCCAGACACTGTCTCCCAGAGTCGCTGCTCAAACTATTAAATGGAAATAGCTTGGCACTCTGTCATGCAGTTGAAGCATATTTTGCATTAGTCTGACTTTGCAGATAAGCCGACGTCTGTCTGTCCAGTAGTTTTTTACACAGCAATTCAAATCGAGTGAAACCAATGAGAGAGAAACTCATCTTTGGTTGACCTTAGGTGCATATTTTTGAGGGACGTGCCTTTGGCACTGTGCATAATGATTCGTGCTGTGATTCTGAACAAAAGTTCCCAAATCACCTAGCTTTAGTTCTCCCCAGGACCCCGGCCTTTCCCTCTTTCTTTCCTCCCACCAGCTCCTGCCAATCCCAGCTGCTACGCCAGACAGCAGCTGGGCGCTGTGGGGTCAGCGTGCCCAGGCTCGGTCCCTGCCCTCACGGGGCCCCCTGGGGCCCATGCTCAGGCTTGGGGAGGAGGAGGAGGCCTCTTGCTTGTGAAGTTTCTTACTTCACCTCTGCCCACCCTATCATGTGCGGGACTTCTCTGTCTAGGAGAGGCCCCCTTGGGCTGGACCCAGCTTCCCTGGCACCCACAGACATAAGCCCCAGGTTCTACAGCTGCGGAGATATCAGTCATACTTAGCATGACTAACTCAACAGGGAGAGAAGCAGACAGCAAGAATGGTGTTACAGGACAGTTGTTACAGTCAGGAAATCAGGACAATTACCAAGTAAGGAAGCCAGGGAAGGGGGTGACTTTCCTCCCTGACATTCCCAGCTAGACTCTTCCGGTGCAGATCCACCCATGGGCCTCCCTCACCTGGTGCTCGGGAGGGCACAGGCCAGTCTGGGGGCCTTTTCCTCCTGAAAAAACGACCACTGCTAGTCTCAGAAGCAAACACCCTGCTAGGCTGGTATGAGGGGAGTCCAGAAGGAAATTCTCTCCTAAGATTCTGTTTTACGTTTTTGTATCATGTTGCCAAACCAAAGCCTCTTGAGTTTTCTTGCTTTGTTAAGTTACACTTGGGTCTCAAAATTATGTGAACAAAATGTTCTTTGTTTTTAAGTCTTTCCATTTGTTCTGGAAATAATTTAGTTACACCTCGACTTAACTTTAATTAAAATTAAAATTCTTCCCTTGGCTGACATTTCTCAAACTGAAAGAAAATGAAAACAACTGTCCAAAGGCATTAGGAAGATGCCACCCCGCCAGTTCTGGCCACGTGAACCACTGCAGGGCGGTCTGTGCACACCACTCGGCCTTCGGGCCACATGGCGGCGACCTGCCAGGAGCTCTGGGCATGGAACCTCCCCCACTGCACCCACGTCCCACAGGCTGGCCTCCTCCTGTCCTCGCATCTTGGCTCGAAATACCTCTTCTCTCCCGAGACGCTAGTGACACTCGAATTTTACTCTCTGTGTCCTCAAGTGACTTTGGTCTTGAGGATGGAGACCCATATTTATTAAAAAACGAAAGTGAAAACCAAGTAGACATTAACTAATATTTATCAAGCACTACAATGCAAAGATATGCGCGATTTCTTCTTTTATCCTCAGAGCACATGTTTCAGGTAAGAACTATTTTAACTCCAGTTTCAAAAACGTAACTAAAGTGTAAAGAGCCACGTAACTTGCCCAATGTCATGTGGCCAGGAAGTAGCAAAAGCAGGCTTCGAGCCCAAGCCCCGAGCTGGCCTCGTTCCCCGAATCCCTGCCTGAGCCCAGGCTTCCCTCTGCACCCTTGGAACACAGTGTGGTTCATAGCACGGTTCTATGCCGTGAGCAAGGCTCCCACAGTGTTCGCCGATGAGCACAATCGCACGTGAAGTCAATCGTACTGAAAGCCCAACGTAGGACAGAAGGTGAACTTGCTCTCAAACGGTGAACTTCTGCAGGTTGCTCTGTAATCGTGGATAATCCCGGATGGCACATTTAACCTTAAAACTGTGTTAGACAGTTGAGCAACTCCTACACCACACAAACACACACATGCACACACACGCACGCACACACAGGGCACTCAACCTCACTGCTCCCAGCCTGTTCTTGCCCTGGCCCAGACACGAGTCCATGGGAGGACTGATGTGTAGAACTCACGAGTGGATATCATTCCTAGCAGAATCTGGCATGTTCATTCGGTGAATGAATCTCACATGAATGATCTCACCGTGAACTTGAGATACAGTGATTAGTATTCCTGTTTACAGATGGAGACCAGGGTGCCCAGAAAGGAGGAGTGACTGTTCCTAGTCACTGGACTCAAAGCCAGAGACTCCACCCATTTTTAAGAGTCCAAACATGTACCTGTTGGCACATGTGGACTTCACAGAGAGTCACAGCACCAAACAGAGTGGTGCAAGCAGACCCTGGCACATGGAGTCGGCACTGGCCTGGAAAGAGGGGCTCCTGTTGTCATTCTACTATTGTCCGCGGGGCCTCCTGTATGGCTAGGATAATTTTAGGAAGGTCTCTTGTTCCCCGTGGGATTTCAGCAAATCTTTCTCTCAATTAGGACTCACAGAATTTCCCAGCAGCCTCTCTTTCCGCCCCTAAATTATGCTGTGTTTGCACCTTCCCTTCCCCTTTACACAGCTGCAGTGGAACCGGCCTCGGTGGCCTGGTATCTCCGACAGGGCCTGGAGGAGGGTGGGCGCTGCGCCTGCGGGGACCCTGCTCTGCTGATGGGGGAGTCTTACCCTCTGTCCACTCTCCTCACTCCTTGGTCAGCCTCTTTTTAGCCTTTATTTTTCAGAGTTCCTGAGGCTGCCCAGTCATCCTCATGCCTTGGTTCAGCCTCTCTGCGGAGGGGACCCTAAAAAGCAGGTCTGCCTGGCACTCCCTAGAGGCAGCCGCTGGCTCTCTTCTGTGTCAGCAGCCCTTGAGGAGAAAAGAGCCAGGAGCATCCTCCAGCTGTGTGTTGTGTGTGTGCACGCACACATGCATGCATGTATGTGTGTATGTGCATGTATGTGCACGTGTACATGTATGTACGTGTATGTATGAGTGTGTGTCCGTGTTCTCTTTCTCTCTCCCTCACATCTCTATCATTTATCTCTATACATTCCATCAAGATTGATAGCATATATTTTCTATATGGGATATACATATTTTCAATATGAATATATATTCTGTGGCTGGGATTTATCCACTTAGCACAGTGGGTATAAGCAGAGGTTTTAGACTCAGTGAGTCTTAGAGTTCACTCCCAAATTTACTCTTATTGACCTTCCCAAGTGGCCTGACCTGTGCATGCCTCAGTTTACCCATTTGTAAGCATCAGTGGCTTAGAGCAGTGCCTGGCTCCATGTTGCTCAACAAATGGGAGTTGCTGTGTTTCTCCCACGGGAGGTTCTAGCTGCTTCCAGGGGTTCTGGAACACTAGGTGCATCTTCGGGGACTCCTCTTTCTTGTGTCTGGTCCAGGGAGCCCACAAAGACTCCCAGGGCACCCCTTCCTCTCCTCCAACCTGGAGTCAGTGTCACGGGGGGTGAGGACAGCAGGAGGGGCTGGCTAGCAGGCCCCACAGCGCTGGCGGGTTTCTTGTGTCGCCCCTTCCCGATGCCAGTCTGCAACCGCCGCACAGTCAATGCTAATCAGCATCTTTCCCCAGTGGGCAACCAGAGCTTTGAAGCCCAGGGCACTCGCTTTTGATCCCATCCCCCAGCAGAAGCCCTTTCCCTGTTCTCGCAGGTCCCCTCACTCCACAGTCACAGACCCAAAAATGCTCGACATGCAGAAAAACATTGTCATGTAATTTCTACCAGGTACCAGATCATTTGTCCAGGTGACTCAAAAACACAGATGCTTCTCTAATTCCCACATGAGAGATCACTAAACTGGACAAAAGCAACAAAACAGGAACTTTTTGGGTGGGGCTGAAACAATCTCGGAAAAAATGCAAATCCTCCACAGGCAGATCCTTGCTGCCTTTACCATCACACCCAGCTAGTGTCATCCAGTGGGGGACGGCATTTAACTTGGGGGGAGAACACATAGTGGGAAAAAGAATATATATATTTATCTACTCTTTTATTACTAGTTCCATGACTGTACTCATCCAAAAGATTTGTTTGAACACTGTCAACTGACTGCATCTTCATTCTCCATGTTTCAGGGCCTGGAACGGATAAACGTACCAGTGGACAGTTCCGGGAGGGAAGATGCCAGATGCCCAGAACTTGGATTGTGGTAAAACAATGACAGTGGAGGATGATGTGTTTCTGGGTGAAAAAGTGGACGATGGGTGAAGACAAATGTTTAATGTCTGTGGGAGCTACAACGATGCCTCAAAATCCTGTCCCTAATGACAACTGAGAAAGCCGTCAGCTGGAGATGGTGCTTTAGCTAGACTCTCAATGGGTTTCATTTCGAAGGGCAGAGGTTCCAGCTGGGCCCAAGGGGTGGGCGCAGGCATCCCTACCTCTGCCACACAGGTACCCTGACAGGAAAGGGACAGGTTCATCTCCCAGAGGCCGAGGCCACTGCGTGCAGATGGGGTGTGCACAGAAAAGAACCAGCCAGGGCGGGGGCAGAGGCTGCTGCATTCCTGCTTCTCGTTTCTGTTTATCGATGGCAGGGTGGTGACAGGCCAATGTGCAAGCCAACAGCCATTGGTCACCAGCCATCCTTGTTCTTGGCCCCTCCTCAGCCCCAAACTGATGTAGAAGCTGCGGCCACTGGGAGGCCGCAGACTCTAAGCCTCACTGCAACACCCTGCGGCACCTGCCACCTGCCGTCCACAGGGTTTTCAGGCAGGTGAGAAGGGGACTCCTGTTCTTTAAAGCACATGAGGACACGGCCTAACACATTCATAAGGGTTCATAACCCTTCACCCAGACATTACATCTTATGTTAACATTTTATATAACCTTGGCACATTTATATCAAAACTAAGAAATTAACATTGGTACAGAAATTAACATTAGGACCTTAAACTGCAGACTCTGTTAGAATGTCACCGCTAGCGTAGTGCAGTCTTTCTGTCCCAGGATTTGCCCCAGGACACCACAATGTACTTACAGGAACAGTTTTTACAAAAGAGTTATTACTTCAAAAGGCAGCTTTGTTCAGTGCAACAGAACACATCTTAACAGGATGCATCAGGGATCTACCAGGAGCTCGGGAGAGGGGCTGAGCATCTGGTGCCCAAGGCAGAGCTTGCTAGGCAAGCCATGGGCTGCTTGCACTTTCTTCCTTTGAAATTCACCTCTGACCACATCAAGAGTGCTGGAGAAACCCTGGCAGTGTCCCTAAGATTAGACACTACCTTCTTTCCTGGATAATGAAAATACAAATTATCGTCCCCTCACAGCAGTTGAGGGAACTGAGAGCAGTATGTCATTTAAGCCATCACCTGTCCTGAGATAGTCTCATCAACTGAAGGGCACGGCCACCCAAGGGGAATAGCAAGAAGATACCTATCCAATAACCCTGCCCTTTCTCTCATCTGAACTGATGAAGTACCATTTATTTACTGGATTCCAGAAGCTTCTGCACTATAAAGATAAAAGCCTCATGCAGCATGTCTATTTTTAAGTGATGCCCTGGAGCTCTATTTTTAAGTGTTGCCCTGAATCTTCTCATTGCCAGGGTTACAGCTGAGCCCCCCTCCCTCGAGCCACCTGCCGGCCCTCAGAGCTGCCTCTGCAACTCACCTGGGGTGCACCGCTCACCGGAGAGAGCACCTGAGCAGTCAGCACAACCAGCTTTTCAACCTTCTCTTTCAGGCCCCAGGGGCAAAGTCAGTTAAGCGACTTGCTCCAAAGTCAAACAGCCAGTTAGTAGCCAGGCTGGCATTAGGCTTCATTCCCCCTCAAGACTATGGTGTTGTCGCAGGGCCCTTGATCTGCGAGCCAAATCAGCCAAGGCTGGGACTTCACCCACCACCTCAAGGAGTGATGGTAGCACCAACAAACATCGGCAGACAAAAAGCAAGAGGCCAATTTCAGAGTTTTCTCTAAAACCCTCTAATCAAAGATAAATACTCTTTTTCAGATTAAAAGAACAAGAAATTCCCAAACTACCTACTAGGTAGTGATCTCTTCGTTATGTCATCAAACACAACGTTGAAAAGTTAAGTCTCCATTGCACGTAGTTTTTCTTTAGAATTTTTCCAATATTTTCTCTCCCTCTCTCCAAGAAACAGTTATGTAGTCCTTTGATTTTTACAATTTTAGCACATTCTTTGTTTTCCCTCCTAGAACTTTTCCCTTACATTTCACATTGTCTCTCTCTCTAGTTCTAAATGTATCCGTCGGACAGCGCCAGAGCCTGTCCTCCCTCTCCCTGCGCTTTCCTGCCTGCCTGTCCCACCTGCCTCTAGTTCTGGAACACTGATGGCAAATGCCAGCTATTATTTATTGTGGCCGAGTCATACAAGCCGCCCAGGGAGGGCAACTTTAATAGCCTCTAGAAAGCTGAAATATGCTTGTGTTTCCACTCTCAAGGTGGGAACCCTGTGACTTTTCCCTTCTGCATTTGAACAACGGGGTACAGCTGCAGGGAATATGGGAAGGGACTGTTCCTCTTGGTCCCGACACTGAGCTCTGGGAAGCAATGCAGCTCCGTACATCTCTCCCCACTCATCAATAAGCCCCCAGAGAGGACTTGCCACCACAGATGCTTTTGGAGGGGAAGGAAAGCAGTGGCAGCCTGCAAGAGTCAGTGAATTTTCCAAGGCTTGGTGCCCTGGAAAACCTCTCGGAAACCAAGCTGGTGCAGAGGCATTTGGGAGTGACACCTGTGCTTTGAGGGCTGCTGGCCGCATACCTGTGAGAACTCACGTGCTGTGGCCCTGCCTCCCGGCTGAGGTCCTTAGCTGGGCCTTCAGCCTGCTGTGTATTTGATCTCAGGGAAGGCCTTTGTTCTTGGGAATTCTCTTCCTCCCACAATCAGGCAGGACTGGGTCTCTTAGATCTTCAAGGCTGCTGCCCTGCCCCTGGAGATAAGTAGCAATGCTTACAGGGGCTGCAGCGAGTGCTTTGAAGTCTCTACAAAGGGTACAGCATGCAGCAGAGAGAACCATCCCTTCAATATGCCCAGTGGACACCTCATGGCACCAGCACTGTGCCAGCCTCTCAAAGCACTTCCCCGGAGCCCACTCATCCCAAAGCCCCCTGCCTCCATGAGGTATACGAAATTATTAACATGCCAGTTATCGGGGGCTGACACAGTGGTCTGGTGAGTGCTCACCTTAGGCAGCTGCCCTTCAGCGGCCTGCCCAGCTGGGAATGGCACCCAAGCAGCTACCCGAGTCTGGGATAGGAACCCTTGTGCCACACTGAGTTCCAGGATGGGTGCTTTGTACATGCACTTGGCATCTTGGCCTTGCATTCAAACAAGAGTGCCTCAGAGAAGGCAACTTGGATGGCAGAGAGCATCCTCCAAGTGGCCCATGCAGAGCCTGGGGTCCACATTGAGCCCTGCACCCAGGCTGCCAGGGGTGTTTCTGCTTCCCCCACCCCACAGACACGTGATGATATTGCTTCTCCCTTGCTCCGCACTCCTGTTCCTTGGCAGAGGAGGAAGGAGGGGGACTCCCTTTCCCAGGAGTCCGTGCATGGGCCTCCCTCCCTTGGCCCAAGGTCCAGACCTGGGGGACATCACCCACACCTCAGGAGACTGAGCACCCTCCTTGCTGACTTACAGATCCAGAAGAGTGACTGTGGGTTCTAGTCCCACTGGCCCACTTATAAAGACAGAGACCCTGGGCAGGTTATTTGAACTCTTTGTGCCTCTTTTTTTCTCACCTATAAAACAGGGTAATGATAGTTACCTACCTCCTAAGCGTGTTTTCCTGTGAGGCATAGATGTACTAATGCACACAAAATGGAACACAGGAAGTGCTCATTAATTATGCGCTCTTTGCCACCCATTGTCACTGCCTCTGCCGTAAAGCTCTAAGATACAAGCTGAAACCTTTCTACTGAACCGACCCTCCAGGGGAAGAGTCCTGAGACAGGCAATGAGACAGGACTCCGGAACACGGCCGATTAATAGGGAGCTGAACTAATCATAATCAAGAAAAATCTTTAATGACTACAGTTAAGGACCAAGACATTATTTCATGAGTAACAGCTTTAAAACCAGTGCTCAATAAAAATTTAAATAAGTAGAAGATCAGCTCATTGAACATAACAAATTGTGTATCTGTTAAGAACACATATTAATGTCTCTAGTAAAATGATTAAATTGTTTATCTATTTTTATTTGTAGATTTAGAATCTAAAGCCCAGAGAAATAAAGTAAATTGGCAAGAGACCTCAACTGCCTCTCAACCCAATATTTCAGCTCAATTTTGCCCAAACTTTGGCATCACATGGAAAATGTAGACTCCCAGGCTCCAACCCAGAAAATGTGACAGAAGGTCTGGGATGCACAGACCAGAGGTCTGAATTTGTAACAAGCCTTTCCTGGTGATTTGGCTCTAGGGGGTTCAAGGACTGTACTTTGAAGCTCTGTTGGGCAAGAAGTGTTCTTGGTCCCATTCAAGGACCCAGAGTCAAAGAGACTCAGGGTGAGCTTGCAGCACTACGGGGTTTGGGGGGAGGCAGAGAGGTGTGCTGCATGTCGAAGGGCACGTGGCCCCGTAACAATCGAAGGGGATTCAGTTCCTCAAAGGAGGGAAACCAAGGCCTGGGATTTATGAGATCAGGGCAGAGCCATGTGGAGTTCCCAGTTCTAACATGAAGCTCTTTCCACCAATTTTAGGATCAGTCCTGATAAGAATTCCTGGGACTCTCGCCACCCTCAGGAATGGAAACACTGATATTACAAAAGTGGCCCCAGGGGAAGAAGCAGTGTGGGCAACAGCACGACCAATGCACACACTCGTGACACACACTGGTACTTTTTTGGGGTCTCCTCCTTCTTTTAGTGTGTGTGTGTGTGTGTATGTGTGCACGTGTGTGTGTGTGAGAGAGAGAGTGTGTGTGTGTGTGTGTGTGTGTATTGCTTCTGGTTCACAAATCTGGGTCAAGTCTTATGTGTAACACAGGTATGTGCATAAGAACCCAGAGTCATTGGGTTGGTCCAATGGGTTGGTTCAAACATCTAGATTCTGATCTTCTTAAGTCAGTACTGGGGGAAGGAAGGAGAGACAGACCTGAACTTTGATAAAAATTTGGTCTGGAATGCTCTGGGAAAAGTCTTTGAGTTCCTCCTCTTACTTCCCAACCTGGGCCCTGAACCAGAGCAGAAGGCAGCAGAAAAGTAGAGTTAAAGTGGTTCTTCCTCAAGGGAGAGTAGCTCTTCCTCACTCACTACCTGTAAAATCCTTGTTTGTTTTACATTAGGACAGAACAATGTAAAATAAACACAATTCAAAGATAACCGCTAACGTTTCCCCTTTGTCGCTGTGTGTGTGCGCTCTAGCAGGGTGGAGCCTGGGGTGGGGAGGGGTGATTCCCAGTGGCTCCCACCTGGCCAGAGGCTGTGGCCACAGGTGGGATCAATCGGACAGACAGTCGACAGAGGTGGGGATGAAGACACCTTCGGGTCCCCTCAGTTTTCAGGCCCTGTTTAAACATTTGTGTCCTCAACCGAGGAGACCCACCAAACCTATCGCACTTTAGCCACAGTTACATAAAGCGCCATAGAAATGGCTGCTGCATATTTGAACAAAATGCATGCAACCCACAGCGCAGGCACCACGGCCGACACTGGCGGGGTGCCCTCCGCGGCGGGGGCTGGGAGGCAGCGCTCAGCACACAGGGTCATGCGGCCCGACCAGGACGTGGGAGAAAACGCGGGTTTTCTTCCGACGCGGGTTTTCTTCCATTGGTCCCCGGCGGCTGGGGCAGCACTGATTGGCCCGCGCTCCCCCGCGCCCCACCCACTCGGAAAACCACAGTCCCCTCTGCCAATGGCAGCGCCTGGCCACCGGCCTCGCAGCCCCACAAAGACCCACATCGCCCTCATCCCAGCGCCTCGCGGCCCGGCCCGGGATCGGCATTCTGCCCCTGCTGCCCAGGCTGCAGCTTTGCTCAAACGAAGGAAAAGGATGCCTCAGGCTACGTTTTAAATTATCAGCTCGGGTGAAAAGCCGACGCCTGCAATGCCAGGGGTTGAAGCTGGGGAACCCGCCGGGAGGAGAGCGGGAGAGGGTCACTGGGGGAAAGCGAGCTTTCTTAGAACCCGGCCGGGTGGGCTGGCCCACACGCAAACGCACGGCGAGCGCGGGCGAAACGCCTTCTCAAAGGCCACTCGAGGGTCCCAACTACTCCCGAGCGCAAGAATCCGAGCGCATGGAACCGGAGCCAGGACTTACCGCCAAGACGCTCTGGGCCAGCACCCCCACTGTCACGGCCCCCAGCAGCAGCCACCTGGATGCGAGAGGGAAGAACAGGGAGGTGAACGTGCAGGCCCCGGCTTGTCAATTCCTGAAAGTTACACGGAAGAGCCCTTCCGCGCGGGGCCCACAGGGACAGGGCGGAAAGTCGCTTACCGCTGCAGGGCAGGGCCAGACTCTGCTCTCCGGTCTCTTCCCATGCTCCCGGTCCCTCCACTCTCGGCTCCCGTCGGTCCCTCTCAGCCTGGAGGCGAGAGACAAAGCGGGTTTAGCGAGGGGGTGGGGAGGTAGAGCATCCTCGCCGCCAGTCTCTGGGACGGGCGGGGACCTCGCTGTGCGCCCTCGCTTCCTTGCAGGGGTGACCAGAGGGCAGTCCCAAGACGGGACAGAAAAAGGGGAGCCTTCCCATTAGGCCCCGGTTGGTGTTGCTCAGCCGAGGCAGCTCGACCCCCTTTCCCCCAACCGCCGCCTCCCGTTCCCAACAAGAGCGCGCAGCCCCAGCCCGCGCAGGGCTCCCGGAGTCCTTCCCCTCGGGCCTGAGTCTTGGCACTGCCCGGGGGTCGCTCTCACCTCGGGGCCCAGCTTCAGGTGCTGCCGCCCGCCTGCGGCACATCCGCAGCGCGGTGGGCCTCCTGGGCTCCCTGGGCTCCGGCCTCAGGGGCCCCGGGTCCCCTCTTGATCCTCCGCCCGGATCGGCGAGCGTGGGGCGCAGGGGCAGGGGCGCGGAAGTCCTCGGGTGCGGAGCGAAGAGCCCTGGAGTCTCTGCGCACTGCGGTCGCAATCTCCTGGCTGCGCGCTCCCGCCGCCCTTTACCCGCGCCGCAGGGTCCTCCCCTTTGAGGCACCGCCCGCGCACCGCCAAGGGGAGGGGCAGCGCCAACAAATTGGGGAGCTCGGCCGGCCGCGCTCAGGTCTCCGCTTGGAGTCGCCGCACCCGGGACGGTGCGCAGTGCTCACGCCCCGGCCTTGGGAGAGTGAACTGCCCGCCGCGGGCCCCGCGCCGCCCGCCGCAGTCCCGCGCGGCCCCCCGCCGTCCCCCGCAGCCCCGGGCCCGCCACCATGGGGCCTCGGCTCGGGGTCTGGCTGCTGCTGCTGCTCGCCGCCCTCCTGCTCCACGAGGAGCGTAGCCGGGCCGCTGCGAAGGTGAGTCCCCTGCCGGCTCCGCTCCCCAGCGTCCCGCCCTGAGCCCCTCGCGCCCGGAGGAGCCCTTTTGTCCCGTACTCGGAGACGCCCGCCTGTCAGGAGTCGCGCGTGGCATGGCCAGGTGCACTCTCCGGACGGGTAACCGCTGGTGATCCCTGTGGGCTGCGATCGCGCATCCATTACGGAGCCTCCTTTGTTATGGTCTGGGTACGGGAGAGTTAGGGAACTGCCCCGGGCCGGGGGAAAAGAGGAGAAGCTTAGCGCGCCCCGTGGCGGGTGAGGGTGCCTAGGAGTCGGCGGGATTTGAACCCTCATCACCGGGAGGCTCAGTGACTGGGCGCCTTCACCTGCCCTGGGTGCGCGAGCGAGTTGGGGGCTAGAGCGGTGGACACGCACACCCCACGCTGCTCGGAGCCCCACACACATGTGTCTGCGAATCGCTTTGGGCGTGTTTCCCGTTGTTTGGAGGCTCTGGTGGCCCAGGCTGAACAGCTCTGGGCCCTTTGCCTGGAAACAGCTGTGTCTCTGCGTTCCCACGACTTCCCTACTGCCCAAAGCGCGCTGCACAGCATCAGTGGGGCTCTTCTGTTCGTCTGGCTTAGAGACGCCACCATCCTCGACTGGTTGCCTTTTATAAATATATTTTACAAAATTCTAACCACATTTATATTTGAGTGTGAAACCAAAGTGAAACTCCGTCTCATTGTTCCATGCGCAAATTGTTTTCCTAGTTTTCATTTCCTCTCGTTCTGTGCTTGCCCAGAGGAATCTGGGAGATCGGTTTGCAGGAGCTGAGGCTCCCAGCGCTGGACGGGCCTGGATGGACTGTTGTTGTTCTTTCCTTTTTCCTTCCCCTTAGAGAGAATAAAGACTTTAGCTGTTACTCAGTGCCTTAGCCATATAGTCCCAAAGGCCGAAAAGGTGTGGCTTCTAAACACATACTGCTTTCCCCCCCACCTCAAATGCTTAAAAATGATTTTTGCTACTTGCCAGATTTCCCACACTTACTCTTTCACTGTTGTTTTTTTTTTTTTTAAATCTTGCTTTTGATTTTCTTCTTTTTTAAAAAAATTTGTGTCTGTTCTGGAAGAATGGTATTCACCAACTCCAGTCCACTATCAGTTACAATGGTCCATGCCAGAATTAACTGGTAGTATTCACACAGGTCCTGACTCAGAGCTGGTCTCCCTGATGGCAGCTCCTCACTGTATATTAAAGGACTAGTGGTTACATCAGCAATTAACTTCAGGTGGTTTCTCCCAGCCCAGAGTCTCACCAAGCACCATGGCCAGTTATTTAAAACACTCTTCGGTAATGATGACAAAATACTTTCAAAAGAGCAGGCTTGAGAACACTTTATTTTGGTCTAGAAATATTGACCACAAGATTGAACACTTGCAAGGCAAGATTGTTAAGTGTGGTGATGGCGAGTCAGAGAAAGTTCTCTGTTGGGAGACAGGAACTGCTGTTTGGATTTGGATTTCCTGATGGATAATGTTAGCAAAGTAAAGCTAACTGTAAGAACATTCAGGACATTAGAGAGTGAGCCACTCAATTATGCAAACTCCTGTTCTTACCCGGGAAATGAAACTCATTAATGTTGAGTATGAGATTATTTTACTTCACTGTAAATATTGTCTAAAGCCCAAGTACATTCCTAGTCACTGGCTTTGCTCTATGTCTCAAGGTGTCACAGAACGTTTTGAGAGATCCTCCATGTGGGTACCTCCTCTGAACACCAGTTGACCTAATTGCCATTATACTATATCTCCCTGGGCTTACTTAGAGAAAAGTGATCAATATGCTTATGACTTTTGGGTATACAGGACAATTTATTTAAAAATCATATCTGGCTAACTTTTAAATCTGGCTCATTTTTCATGCCATCAACAACATTTTTTGCTTACCTCCTTCCAAAATCAGCTGTTAGGTACACCAAAACACCGAAATAACTTCAATATCGATCCAAGCAAAACATAATTTAGAAGTAGAGTTTGAAGGACAAGATACTGCGGATGTGTCACGTCCTAATTCAGAAGCCAGTGGGAAGGACTCTTGGCTCAGCTGCTCCTCTGGGTCCACCGAGTCACACTTTACTTGCATTCACACATCCAAACACCACCTACTGTGTGCCAGGCATGAATCGCACTTCTTTTTTTCTATATGAAAAGCAGTTTGATTTTGTATGTGGCCATATCTGCTGTGGTGTCATACTGTTCATTTAGTAGTGGATGGGTTTTCTAAACCATTGATTTCATCCTGTACTGAACCTGCCCCCTACTCCAGCCCCACTGCCCTCCCTACCTTTTCTTTCTTAAGCAAGAAAGGAGGAATAGGGTGCAGGCCTGAGACAGAAATGTACCTGCAGTCTCTGTGATTGTGAGCATCCTCTGCTCTTGGTCATGCACTTACACCGGGCTGAAAGAATCTTCCTTCAGCAGCCTTCAACCCTCCTTTCTCTCTGGTTCTGTGCGATGCTTCTTAACAAATTATTTCTCAGGATCAGAAATGTGAACTTTCCCCTAAGTGTGGTGATGCCTTCCCAGCAATACTACCACCTCCTGACTCTAAGTCACTACTCCTAGGACTGAATGACCTAGAGCGCAAGCTAAGTGAGAATTCCCATGCAACAATGGACCATGTTCTACTGGAAATGCAATTTAGATCAGAAGGTTGATTTCTGTTAAGTCCCAACAAGAGTAACATCAACCAGTATGTCCAGAGTGATGTTGGTCCTCATGTTCTTTACATATGGAATTGGGTGCAGGGGTGCAGGGAAGCACCTCCAAGACCAACTAGAAGATACAAAGGACATGAACTAGGTGTGTGTAAGTTTAGACTTTCACAGAATTATCAGTGCTATCAATTGGTCACACATACACAGAAAGAGTGTGCTTTAGGGGCAAGAGGATTCTCAATTTTATGTCCGCTTTTAAGCAGATTTGGGGGGACTGGTTGAACCCTATGCCTCAGTTTCCCTGGCAGATATGCTCCTTCTTCACATGGACCCATTTGTTTCTTCCTTCGTTCTACACATGCATGTGGACCACCTCCTTTAGGCCATGTCCCCTGCCAGGGAGTGACACCCGCTCTGTCCCCAGGCAGATCACAGCCTAGTGAGAAATACTGAGAAAGAAATAGACAAAACCAGGGCTGGTGAATGCCACAATCAAGAGAAACAAGGCTGTGGGGAACTCAGAAGAAACTTCTGAGAAGACATTCCACCTCTGAAATATGAGGAAGAAATGGGAACTGTAAATCCAGGATATTATTTTCACATGCACCGTTACGATATATTACACGCAGAAGGCATGACAATTCTACCTATCCTTTCTCAAGCCTAAGGGTCTTTGCGTTGAAAGATCACCCTAAAATTCCCTCCTTTGAGATCCTAAGATGTCATTGTTTCTATTATTAACAATCTTGGTAGCTGGACTTCGAACTCAGAGGGCAGAAAGGAACTGGGGCAAGGCCTAAGGGAAGAGTGGTCAGAAGAAGCTCCCAGCCCCACCTGAAGACCAGCATGTGGTCCTGTCCCTGTTTTTGGAGGTGGCAGGTGCACTAGGATGTTTGGAAAG
>RJWJ010027131.1:0-22483 GCA_004363605.1 Indri indri
ATGAAAGCAAGCAAAAAGGACCAACTGATTTCCCTGGAGAAAGAGATATGTTTCTGTAGGACAGAGATTGAGGTCTTAGGACATAGGCCAGATGGATATGAAACATAAAATGGGATCCTGAAGACCAAAATAGAGGCAAAAAGGAAGAATAATATCCAGGTCAAATGTCTGTGAAACAGAGCAACAGAAAAAGGAGAGGTGGTCTGATTGCAACTGGATGAAGAAAAGTTACTGGAACTCAGAGAAATCTCGCAGAGGAACAGATGCATTATCTCAGAGGCAACATCTGACATGATTTCCCCAGAAAAGGGTAGAATCCAGGAAACTGATGTCATTCCAAGCCAGAAGTAACAAATCCATAGTAAAAGCAATCAGAGAATTGCCCAATGAAGGATAGTAGACCATTGAAGAGCCCTCAAAGCATGATTTTTGAGTTTCTAGGTGTCAGACCATTGTAGGCAGAGATAAGTTATTGCCTAGACTCTAAGGGAAGCTGCCCTAGAAAGTCATGGAATTGGACTCTAATGAAAGGCATATTGGACATGAGCCATAATAAAGGGTACCAGGCAGAATAACAACAGGTCAGAACTAGGCCGGGTTCAAGGTTTTTTCCATGGTCAGGAGAGTACCTCCTGTTCCTCCTCTGCTCAGAGCCCTTATAAAGCTCTCATGTCACTTGGAGCAAAAGCCAAGACTTCAGATCAGCCCACACCAGCTTAGACCTGGCCCACCCCCTAACCTCTCTGCTTCACCTCTCACTACTCTTGTCCCTTGCATACTCCACTCCTACCACACCAGGCTTCTGTGCGCCTGCACTCTCATTGCAAGGCTCTGCTCTTGCGGTGCCCCTACCTGGAATACTCTTCCCCAGATGTGTGAATGGCTCTTCCTTACCATGCTATTTTACAGTGCAACGGGCAACTCATAGGCCCTCCTTACATACCCCTCCGCCTTTACTTTCTTTCCTGGCACTTTTCATGATCTGATATACATATGTTTTACCAACGTGTGTTTCTTGTCCTTCTTCCTCCAATAAAACGTATGCATGTGCTTTGATATTAGAGGTATTTGCCTCTTTGCTCCAGGGCAAAAAAAAAAAAAAAAAAGCTGGTACTTAGTAGATGCTTGAAAAATATACTTGTTGAATATATTGAAAGTTTTTTTTGAATAATGGATGCTTTTAGCAGGCCTGGAATTGATTGATGCCATAGTTTTCACTGTTTTTTTCCCCCCATCTAACAAAATCTAAAGGAATATGCCAGAAAAACCAAAGCGTAGAACTAAAAGCAAAGCAAAAGTAAAAGGTAAAAAGCTGTTCTCTCCCCACCCACAGCTCTAGCCTTGTGTGTATTAAAGAAGAAAATGGTTCAGCTGTTGCAACCTCAACTAAGCTTTGCCAGAGGAAGAGGGAAACAGAAGATGGAAAGGAAACTTGGGAGGCATATTCCAGTATTGCAGAGAAAGACACAAAACAAAGAAAGGTTCCTCAAGACCTAAAATATTCAGGCATCGAGGAAAACAAGATCATGCATGTTTCAATAATCGCTGAAACCACGTAATGGGTAGATGAGGGATTCATTTTATTAATCTGTCTATGTTTGAAAATTTTTTATTAAAAAATGAGTTTTTAAAAAATGCAGAGGAAGGACAGTGCCCTAAGAAACATGTGGCAGATACACTAGGAGTCACCAACCTCCTGGGGACACAATCTTCAGGAGCAATGACAACAGCTCCAGTTCAGGAATCTGCTAGGAACGACTCTGCAGCTGAACAGACGGGGACATGAAGGAGACACCTTCTGTCGAGGCAGCTGTTACGGAACTAAAGAATTCCTTTGCAGCAGCCAGTGTGGCTCACAGGAGGGAGTGAATGCCCTGTTACTACACAGGGACCTACCTCAGTGTCTAGTGCCAATCAAGGGGCTAGAAACCAGATCTCAAGGGAAGCCAAAAAACAAGAAATTTGGAATGTTGGTTAAAACAGCAACAACAACAACAAAAAACAGCAAAACACACCTCAAATAAGGTCTGATGACTGGGGCTGGCTCCATCGCAAATTTCTAAACCTTACAAAGAGTCAGCTTATGTCTTAAAGTCTGCTTACCTCTGTGAGAGAGGACACAGTGCACACAGGGAAAAGACTCTCCACCCCAATATAGTCCTTGCTCTCTTGAGAGAGATTTCCCCTGCATGAGTTGAACGGTCATAGATTCTGGGTGACAGAATCTAACTGCCTGTGAAGGAAATGAAACCATGTTTTTTTCCAGCAACATTTCTTCCCTCAGATTGCCATTAGTACTTGGCTATAGTGAAATAATTCTGCGTGGGATAACTGTTATAAGGGCTGGGAATTATTTCGTTTCCTGAATAGGGTGGGTATGAGGCCCTTACTGTGATAAACTTGCCTGTCCTTGAATTCTTTTCAAAGGAAAGCAATCTAGAGACTTGGCATTGAACTTGTACAGCTTCAGAGGTCCTGAAGGATCTCTGCCTGCTCCAGGGAGAGACAGCTCAGCCCTGGGAAGTCTCTGCTGAAAGAATTCCAAATACCATCCCTACTCCCTGCCCACCCCACAAACAAGAACCCCTCAGTTGAGAGTAGAATAAGAAATTGGGGAGGGAATGAGTTTGGGACTTAAATTACTTTGAACCGACCGGGGCAAGATAGTTTGATTTTGTCCTTAATTTTTTTGGACTTGAAAGTTTCAGGTCTTTAACTTGCAAGAGAAATTAATTTGAGGACTTCCATTATTTCCAGGACAATTGATAATAAGAGAGCTTTTTATACTCAAATTTGGAACCCTTCTATTGTGTTGGCATTTTATTATTAATGTGTTTTTATTAATTTGAATATTGGAGCATCTTAATATTTCATTTTGATCCAGTGGCAGAAACTCTAACTGCCCGTTATTTTACACATGGCTGGGAATAATTTGGGATGGGAATAGGTAATATGTTTTTGGTCTTGAGGACAATATGGCATCGAAGTGCATTTAAATAATACTCTGTTCTGACCCATTTCAGAGCTTTCTGAGATAAAATCTTTGTCTGAAGGATGCCTGTTTTTGAACATTATACAAGACAAGTTATAGATTGCCAATTTGCTGATGTTGATAATATTGGAAAATATAGTTCTGCGGGAGCACGTACAGCTGCAGCATTCCTGAAAGAATTCACGACTCATCCTAAGTGGGCACATTTAGACATAGCAGGTGTGATGACCAACAAAGATGAGGTTCCCTACCTGCGGAAAAGCATGACCGGGAGGCCCCCGAGGACCCTAATGGAGTTCTTACTGCGTCTCAGCAAAGACAGTGCTTAGTTCGGATGCCCAGACATTTCCTCGTTCTGTGTTAACTTGGACAGTTGAGCTTTGAAAGATTAAATCTTTTAAAGGAAACGAAGGATAGGTATTTAAAAATGTAGAACCCCAATGAAATTTGTATGCCTCGATTTGTTTTTTCATTTTATGCAAAGATTTGTAAAGGTAAGGCAAATGTCTTCCTTGGCAAGAGCTTTTAAGATATTCTATCAATGATGATTAATTTTTATAAAACTTCCTAATCACTTCTCAGAGTATAAAACTGAGAAGCAAAATTGTATTTCAGATTTGTGATGCTAGTAATGTGAGCAAACTAAAAGTTACTACACAGTTATCAAAAATGATAAATCCAACTTTCTGTGCTCTCTGGTGTGGCTCTGACATTTACTTATATACTACTACAAACTCAGTAACTTTCACAAAGCTTGTCTCTTTTGGCTGTGTTATGTGAACTAAGTATTAATAATTAAATTAGGTCACAGTGACAAAGGTAAAAAATAATCTTTACTGCTGTCTAGATGTCCCTCAAAGGAAGAGCGCGGCCTTGCACAGGTAGGAAGGACTAACTTGACCAACTGCCCGCCCATCTTCTCCCAAGGGAGGAAAGCAAGAGCCCTGCCTTATCATACAACTTAACAGGCAAATCCAGTAAAGACAATTGTTCATAAAACAAGGAGAACCCGTAAAGGGAAAAGCCCATTTCCCTATATCTCCTTTCCATGAAAAGGGATTTCCCTAAACACTCCTGGCCTCTCTCCTCCTCCTCCCCATGGAGGTGCAGTTAGATATCCAGTCAGTGACAGCCATCATTAGCCACAGTTACTGTTTACAATTCTGCACTGGTGGAGGTAATCTACCAAAGACCTGAACACAGGAAATTTGCTCTCATTTTCCTTCTCTCTCCATTGTTCCAGCAATGACCTGGCTAACAGTGTTTGCTCTGCAGATTCAAACTTTCCCTTGAATAAGTTTTTCCAAGGTCTAGATAAGAAATTAGAAAGACTATCCGATTATGATCCTAAGCTACACCCACTAACATAGCCTTTATCAGTAACAACGTTCGTTGTTTATTGCTCCATCTTTCTTCTTTCTCTAATGGTCAAAATCTCAGGCAGAGAAGCGTGTGATACATTGAGTCCCAGGGTTCTTTGAGAAATGCTTGAAATAATTCACGTAAAGCTCTTATATTTGTCTCTGGGCACATTATAAGTGCTCCAAAACTCTGACAATGTCACTGATGACCTCCTGTGTGTTAGTATTCCATGTGTCATGGTCCTTCACCTTTCCTGTGCCACTGACCGCTTCTTGCTTGGTTTTCCAGGTGTCTGTATTCGTGCTGTTAGGATTCACCACTGTCTGGGGGCCAGAGATCACATCTTAAGTCATCTTTGTATTACCTGAAACACCAACTACAATGCCTTGCATAACGAAGGCATTCAATGAATAATTACTTAAAAACTAGATGAACAAAAGGCAGTCCAGTGTTTACTATTAACTACTAAACCTAAATTTTCATATTTAAACAAACTCACAAAGTAGGTCAGTAATTCTTTTGATTCTAAGTGGAGTTTCTACTCAGACAAAATTCAGAGGAAAGTGTGTAGTTTATCATGAGTCACCCAAACAACTGAAAATAAAATCAAATCTCCGTGGGACTGACATAGTTGTTTTCCTTGGGGAAGCTTAAAGCACTCTCTAGTCAACATGACATCCAAGCTCATAACAGTCCCGGGAGTAGCTGTATGTCCCCTCAGAGCTACCTAAACACTTTGTATGCAATGCGTTTCCCCCTCTGAGATCTTTCTTTCAGTGCTGGAAACTATGTAGATGCTTAATAAATATTATTACGAAAAACAATAATATTTATTTGTGGTCCCACAGTGAAGTGAGAAACTGAGCTCAGCGAAGGGCCATATCAGAATCTGCAGTCTCTTTCAGCAAAGCAGAAGACCTTTGTGACTACATAGTCACTATGCCAGGCAGTCAATAAGGTTTTCCAAGTGTTGCTCAGATGGGTAGGCCTGTACCACAGACTGAAGAAGGAATTTTAAAAAATATTGAGGAAGATATGGTTCTTGGCCTTGAGTTGCTGTCTATCAAATGGATATAGAAATTCTTCCAAAAATAATACATTAAATATGTACAGGTGCCTAAAGCCACTTGGTTGCAAATAACTACTACACGGTTAAGAACTCAGGATAAAAAAATATGTGTTTTACCCTCACTGTGCCTTTACTTATATGATTAGTGTAGATGTGGTGTTTCAACTGTGGCTTTACCATGTACAGCAGTGTAATCTGGGGTTTAATCTCTTTTAGCTTCAATATCATTATCTGTAAAATGGAGATAGAAATAGTACTAATTTAATGAAATCATTATGAGGATTAAATAAAACAATTTATATAAAATGCTTAGCATAGTACCTGCTACCTAGGATGTTCTCAAAATTGTTATTATTATTATCTTCTTTTTATATATGTCATAAATCTGAATTTGTGCATTCTAGTTTGTTTTAACTTTTGCTTTCTGATTATGAAAGTGTTATATACTCATTACAGAAATTTTAATAAATGCAGAAAAATATAATTGGGAAAATAAGTCTCACTTATAATTCTACTACCCACAGATATAAAGCTATTAGCTTTACAATACATTTTGAATTTCTAATTTCTAAGGCCCATATTGTTTCATCTGTGCAAAGTACATGGCACATAATAGGTACTTATTGAGTAGATGTTGAAAGATCTCATAGTCAAGAACAAGTGTATGACAATGTAGGTGTGTTCATACGCTGTATAAGTAAAAGGGGAAATATTCTAAAGGATAATCTCTGGGCTCCTTTCAAGGTAAAAATTCACCCAGAATTAACAGAAGAATAAAATAAAAAGACAGATTCCTTAGGTTATGTGTAGGGTACACTTTAAGCCCTACTACCTGAGTGTTCATAAGTATAATGCAATGCTTTGTTGCTCAGTACAAACTGCACCAGTTTTCTCTCCTACGTGTGATGATTCTTATGTGTTCCTATTCTTTTCCTTGTATTCCTAAATTCTGTTACACAGATAGACTGAGAACTACACAAAAGCAGACATTTGTAGCTTCTCTTTCTTTTAGATTTCCCTTTATCTCCTAGTCCCAGACTTTGCACTCAGTACCCTAACTTTTATGGATTAATGAACTGAGTCAGCATCCATTCCAGATCTTTGATTTATCCCAGCCATGTAGGCATGGTTCTATCTAAATCTCTCAGAGTATAGGGAATAGCCCAGTTGGTCATTAGTTGTTCTTACTTAGTGTCTTGCATAATATCAGAGGTATCCATTGAGAAACTGGCTGCTGAGGAAGTGCCTCAGGTTGAATTCCCAAAATGTGTTTGCTGTATCTAAGTGGCTGTTTCATGGTAGCCCCTTTCATGACCAAGTAAGCATTAAGAAAGAATGTGGCTTTCAGAGCCCTGCTGCCTGGGTTCAAATCCAGGATCCACTGCCCACTACCCATTATTGAGCAAAATATTTAACCCTTCTTAGCCTGTTTCCTCATGTGCCTGGCACATGGCAATCCCCAAAGAAATGTAAATTACCATTATTAGGAGTAGAAGTAATAATCAAATGTGATTACTCAAGTAGTGATTGGTGACATAGCAACGTCCCAGCCAAGTATCAGCACTGCCAGGAATCAAAGGTTGCATGGATATAATTTGAACCTCTATGAGTTACATATCTAATCATTCATACATTTGGTCATTGGCAAATTTTTTAAAAAGGCAATTATGTTCAGATCACCATGTTAAGAGCCATAGGGAACCAAGAAATGAATAAAACATACATCTTGATTTAATAGTTTCATAAAGCAGTAATAGAAGGCTCAAAGACTCAAAGTCTCAGATTACATTAGGAGATGTCTTTTTGAAATGTGTAGTGCTATTAGTTCCATATGATAACATATAAAACACAATCAAAAGACTAAAGTAATCAGGAAAATAGGCTCCCTTCCACCCCAACAGATAGTGGTCAATTTCCAAATTATTAGTGTCATAAAGTTGTTCCCCACAAAACTGAATGCCCAAAGTGTTAAAAGCATATGTGCGCTATAAAAGAGGATATTATCAACATTGTTACTAGTGCGTTAAGAACAGACAGAACTCAGCACTGCCACATCAAAGAGGGGTTTTCAGTGTTTTTTTCCCCCTCAGTGGGAGGGGAAACTAGGAACATATAGCCAGGCAAAATATATATTTAGATACGAAATGCAGAAACATAGAGCCAAAGGCATACAAACACATGCTG
Organism: Indri indri; assembly: GCA_004363605.1. Taxonomy (NCBI): domain Eukaryota; kingdom Metazoa; phylum Chordata; class Mammalia; order Primates; family Indriidae; genus Indri; species Indri indri. The sequence continues at coordinate 7,608 of RJWJ010027131.1, forward strand.
AGGGCTTTATAAAAACATTAGGCTCCGATCTCTCAGCGGCTTAGGGCTTGACTAGGGATATAAGAAGGGAGTCTCCAGATCACCCCAGCCCAGCTGCTAGTAGGATAAGCAACCACAGTTCAATTATACTTGGGAAAATACTAAGGTAAAGGTAATTTATCCCCAAATCCAAAGTCAGACAAGGTGCCCACTGTACCCACAGCCCCTTCTGGAAGATTCTCTATGCACAAGTCACTACATAGAAGTTCGCAGCTGGCTGGGTCAAGAATGACTACCTGACCCAAAGGCTGACCACAGCCTGTGAAGTGCCCTAATACTCTCTGTCCAATAAGAGTATCCTCTATGGGGTGGCGACATGTGGACAAAATTAGATCCTGCCTCTTAGGGAGCCCAAATGCCTGACACAGAGAGAAACACAGATATTAGGGAGTCAAAGACAATGAAGAGAAGCTAAAAGACAAATACACTAGACAGCTTCATGGGGCAATAGAAGCCAGGAGTGATCAGGAATCATAAAGCAGAAAAGAAAGTGAATAAAATGAACTCAGTAGCAGCCAGGAAAGTTGAAAAGGAGATGATGAGTAACCGAGCCCCAGTAACGGTACGTCCCTGAATAGAGGACATCTGCCTTGTGAGGGCCATTGAATTACGGTTGCATCCCACTGGTATTGGTTCTTTGAGGCCAGACTAGGGCTCCAGAACAATTTTTTCCTGCCCTGGCTTCCTTATGTATTCTCATTGCACTAACTCCCCTTAAATAAGATATCCTGGGAGTCTGGTTCTTGCAATATGAAAGACCCTAGTTAATTAGAATTACAGGTAGTAAATCTGGTTATTTAAATTACATGCCACTTGATCCCATACTGAGAACCAGTATAGCTTAGTGGTTGAGAACACAAGCTTTGAAATCAGATTGATATCATTTCAAATTCTTACCGTAACACTCACAATCTACTTGAACTAATATAAAATGTAAAATATAAATATAATCATATAATATAAAATGTAACCCTAACACTCACAATCTACTTGAACTAATATAAATATAAAATATAAAATATTATAAAATATAAATGTAAAACATAAAATATGATATAAAATCTACTCAAACTAACATAAATTCCTAAAGCTCTCTGAGCTTCAGTGAAATGGAAACAAGCTTACTCCAAGAGGATGTTGTGAGGATTGCACAAAGCCAGTTGTATGCATGCAAGTGTCTCAAGGAGTACGTAGCACATAGCATGAGCTCAACAGAAAGTAGCTAATATCATTATTGTTTTATTATTCATGGTCATTTTCAAGCATTAACTCCAGGATTACTTCTCGCTGTGTTGATGGCACCATTAGGTCTAAGCAGACACGACTGAGGGCTTCATCATGGGCAAAAGGGCAGCAATTTCACCAAAGTGCCTGTGCTTTGCTGTTTCTAATAACTTCCTGGTCTCTTCTCATTTTGATTTGGTTTCATTCTGGACTTCAGGTATCTCATACTCCCTTGCTGTGAACACTCCTACCCACTTGCAAATCAACTTCCTAGATTTCTAAGGGCCCTAAAGTCTGACCCTTTATGCCTGTAATGACCCAATACCTTCGTGAATTCTCTCTGTCCCACACTCTGCTCTGTGTCTCAGGAGACACGGAAGGTTCTGGTGGGATCCATGTTTGCACCAGGCTGTAAATCTCCACTGCCAGAGAACCAGGTTTGCATGTTGTCAGATACATCTAGGCTACAAGTTTGTATCTGAATCTAGACCCCCTAAAGCAGTTGTACGCCCTTTTAAAAATCATCTTGTTTTATCTCTCTGCACTTAGGGCCCCACAATACAAAGCGGAAGGAAGTGGTGAAGGGAGGAACAGCCCTAATTGGCGAATCCTGCTTAGACCAATAGACTCACACCATTTGCTTCGGAAGGGAGATGGCCTAAATGCTTTCCCCACTGTTTGCACGAACCTACAAAGCATCTGATCCATCCAATTACATCCCAAAGTAAGAGCTAATGGATATTAAAATTACATGGGTCAGGGCTCAAATACAAGTGCAGTTCTCTCAGCTTGAATTAAATCAAGTATTTACTTTGAGACCAAAAGTACAAATTGTAGGCTGTTGAATCAGCTGGAGTTCTCAAAATAGAATTTGACCTGAATAGAATAATTCCGTGAAAACACTACTGGAAACCAAAATGCTTATCTAATCTGTAAGTCTGGCAACATGTACAGCATTACTGATTACTGGTACTGGTGAAAGAGTCTTAATTTTTATGTCTAGAGGAAATTAAGCCAAGAAAAAGCGTAGCATTTCGTTGAGAGGAAAGATGTTCATACATTTTACATTTTAAAAGATTCCATTTGAGCACTTGGAAAATTAAAGGGCTTTCAGCCAAAAACAGCTCTATGTCACTCAGCTATGTGGAGCTTAACTAAAGCTCAGCCTTATCTAACTTCTCAGAAATACACTAACCAGAGACTCTATAAGAGTTCCAGAGCTAGCATATGCCTACAAGGGATTAGAGAGAAACCAAAGTGAAGGAAAGCAATTTACTCATAATGGAGAGCATAATGGTTATAGATACCGAGCATGAGAAGGGCCATTCCAGATCGTCCAAATGAGCTTTGGGCTTACCATCACTAAAAGACCATTCCCAGGATGGGCAGGAAAGAGCTCTGGTAATTCCCAATAATAGTGAGAAAAGGAATTCCTCTTGGGATATTTAAAAGCCCACCTTCCCTAACAGTTAAAGGCACACAGTTCCAATGAGGAGGAGAACAGCTGTTTTCACAAAACTATGTATATTCTTAGCCTTTATTAACAGAGTACTCCAATATAAGGTGACCTGGGTGGGCTTTTTAAACAGCCAACTAGCTAGGAAGTATGACTTCAAGAGTACCTAGAACTCCTTCCCAGGGTGCTTTTCCTATGTCTTTGGTCCATTTGGGCTTCCATAACAAAATACCATAAACTGGGTAGCTTACAAACGAGAAATTTATTTCTCATAATTCCGGAGGTTGGAAATCTGAGGTCAAGGTGCTGGCAGATTTGGTGTCTGGTGAGGATCTCTTCTTAGTTCATATACAGCACCTTCTTGCTGTGTGCTCACATGCTGGGTGAATGAGCTCCCTTGGGCCTGTTTTATAAGAGTACTAATCCCATTCACGAGGGCTCTGTCCTCATAATCGACCTACCCCCATTAGGAGATCCCACCTCCTAATACCATCACCTTGGGGGTTAGGTTTCAACAAATGAATTTTGGGAGGAGACAAATATTCAGATCATAGCATCCTACCTATAAACACACTGGGTGAAAAATACACATGCACACACACATTCTTCACCCCATGGCTCAATGCCTCAAATCATATCCTACTAGAATTTGATTTCCTTTGTCTAAGTCTAATAGGATATTGATCTCTGAAAGGGTACCCTCACTGATCTTTATCAGTAATTTACACTTTAATGGAAAGACTTCCTTAGCTACTTTTGAGAGAGGTGGTATGAGTGAGTCATTGAAAGGGGAGCTGGAGTTTAGTGTCCTTGGTCACCCAAGCTCAGATGTTTAACTATGGATTGGGGACAGAAAGGGGCATAAAAAGAGGAGAATGATGGATGGAAAACCAACATGGACTTCTGAATAATGGTGAAAAAAACTATCTCTAGGCACAGCAGTTAAAAGCTAGACACGAAAAAAATCCCAGAACTCAGAAAAAGCTGCAAACCTCTACACTACAAAGAAAGTGAGCAATTGTCAACTCAATTTGTCAGATATTGTTTTTCTAATTGAGATAACAATTACAGTTTTATTATACAATATACATAATTATATAAATTTAGGCCCCAGCCTCTTCTGCAATCACTATGGCATACAAAAAGATATTTATATGTAATATATACAGTGATGTGTATACATATATTAATACATACATAGACATATGCAGTCAATTCTCATTATTTGCAGAATCCATATTTGTGAATTCACCTACTCACTAAAATGTATTTGTAATCCCATAATCAATATTCATAGCTCTTTCATAGTCATTTACAGACATGTGCAGAGCCACAGAAAACTTGAGTTATTTGATGAATGCCATCCCAACTGAGGTCAAACAAGGCATCGTTCTGCCTTGTTTCAGCTCTCATATTGTCAAACCGTAAGTAAGTGTTCTTTTTTTGTGGTTTATTTAATACCATGTTTTTTGCATTTTCGTGGTTTTTGCACATGTGACTTTAGTGTTTAATTTGGCCCCACTCATAGTGCTGAAGTGCTGTCTAGTGTTCCTAAATGTGAGAAGGCTGTGATGTGCATTACAGTTTTTGTGTGTACTTCACTTGGCTATCTCCAATGATAATATCTTATTTTCAAAACCAGGAAATTCACATTTTTGCGATACTGTTAATTCAAGTACAGACCCTTAATCAGATTGCACCAATTTTTACATGTACTTTTATATATATATATACAGTTCTATCGATTTTACCACATGTACAGATTCATATAACCATCACCAAGTCAGCATACAGAACTGTTCCATCACCACAAGAAAAATTCCTCATGTTATCCCTAAATAGTCACACCCGCTCCCAGCACTAGCCCTTAATACTCCTGGAAACCACTGATCTGTACTTCGTCACTACAATTTTGTCCCTTTGAAAGGTTATATAAATGTACACTGTTTAACCCTTTGGGATTAGGTTTTTTCACTTGGCCCAATGTCTTTGGTTTCCACCCAAATTGCTGAGAGTATCAGTAGTTTGTTTCTTTCTTATTGGTGAGCAATACTCCACTGTATGGATGTGCCACAGTTTGGTTATCCATTCAATGATTTGGTGAATTCATTTAGGATGTTTCCAGTTTGGGGCTATTAAAGCTACTTACCATGTCTTTTAAGATTTAGTTAAAATTGGCTCAAACACCATACCAAGTACAGTATAAGAAAACGTGTGTTTCTTTCCAGGAACAGTTGGGGTGTGGGATGTGACCAAGCACTTGTATTTCCAGGAGTTGCCTCTGTCTCCAAGATTTTACTTATTTCTTAGATTTTTAAACTCCATTTGTTTTTCACCTTCCTTGTGCACTAGTTATTTTCTGTTTTATGTTGCCCTTCTCAGCACTACTACGATCTTTTTACTCTCCAAAGTACTGCCTTCCCACTGAAGGCAAAAGGCAAATCATTCTAACAAATGGTGCTTTTCCAGCTGAGAATTACACTGCAGGTATTTGAGCCTGCAGAAATGTAAGCAGGAAGATAATGTGATCAACTTTGCAGGAGGCAAACTCTTTGGCTGCAACATTGAAGGGAATGGGCTCAAATGAGGAGGGGCTAGAGGTGGGGAGGCTAGAAATAAATGCACTAATTCAGATTAGAGATGATAAAGTTCTTTTGCAAGGCAGAGTTCAAGGAGACAGGGATGAGAGGCCGAATGCAGATGAGAGGAGACTCAACAGAGTTTGGTGACTGATGACAACGTGGGAGGTAAAAGAGAAGAAGAAACACAGAATAATGCAAAGAGATTCCCAGCCTAAGAAGCAGCGGCAAATGTCTGTCGTGTCAGCTAGATGGCCCGTATGGGAGAAGGAACAAATTGGGTGGTCCGGCTGGGGTGGGCAGGAATATAATAATGTTCATTTTTCCCCCTCTCTCAATGTGAAAGATGTCTTTGGATATACAAGTAGGAGGGTTCGGAAGGCAGCCTTGAACCCGATGGACAAATATCAGGCACTCAATAAATGTTAATTGAATGAAATTCCATTCTGGAACTTAGAAGAGGACTAGAGATACAGTAGGAAGTCAGGCTCGCAAATGTGACCAGTTGTCACATAAGAAGCCTCCTGTTCCAAAATTACATCTTAATCATTCTCTTCTTCCTATCCATTCCTCCCCTACAAAATTTCTCTTCTATTTGTCCTGTATTATCAAAATACTTGATAATACTACCTGAAATACTTAGAAGTCACCCAAGGATCTGCAATTTAGTTACTTGTATTATTTTTATATAACTGTACATCTCTACTTTACACTACTGCATTTTTTAAAATGTCATATTAAAAAGAAATCTCTGTTTAAACTTCTATTCCAGTCGTGTTCCCTCTTGATGAAGTATTTTCTATGTATTAAAAATCTAACACACAACAGCAGGATTTTCTCTAGGTATGTGTCCTATCAGGAGGCCCGTCACTTGTCACCTTTGTTTTAATAAGTCCTGGAATTAGCTATTTATAATTCCTCTTTCATCCCACTCTTTTTTAGATATATCAGATAGAGCTAAATAGGAATATGGAATAAAGTTTACATTTCAAAAACAAAACAAAGACAAAACTATGCATAGCTCTGTTACTCAATAACTGGAATCAACCGTAAAGGACATTTTACAGGGTTATGTATTAACCAGAAATTTTCTTTTTCTTCCAAACGATACTTTAGAGACTTTTCCTATGGTTTAACCAAACCTCTATTATTAATATTAACAGTCATACTTTGTCCATGCATGTCTAGAGTAGCTTCTGCATTTGTGAATCACTAATGTGCACCTGTTAATCCTTTCCTAGGTGTTCGCCTCAATGAAAGTTTCTTTTACAGCATTCCAGGTGCAAAAGACCCTTCTCACTCTCACCCCTCAGCCTCTTCTGTGGAGACCCGGGCTTATGAGCCCTGCCCAACGCCAATTGCAGAAGCACACCGGCTCCTGCAGAAGAAAAAAGAGAGAGAGCCGTGTCTCTACTTAGGAGCTCTGAGGTGAATCTGCCTCCTGTGTTCCCAGCAGGAGCGACACACTGCCCACCACCCCAAGGCCTGTTTCATGTCTCTCACCCCCAAAAACTGGAAATCAATCAACAGTAATTTGGAGTCTTGGAGGCTACTTGCCCTGATCTGATAGAAGGAAAAGAGCAGTGGCTGATTCCTGCTCTCTCTTGGCGAGATACAAGCCAGAAACCACAAACACTTCTTTTTCCTCCCTCTTCATGAGCCCATTGCTCACCCAAGTTATCTCCAGAAATGCTTAGTTTAACTCTGGAAACAGATTTCCCAATTTCTCTACAAATCACTCATCGAGCCAGTCACCCAAGCCTCATTCTCGCGAAACAACAATTTTCACACACTCCTTCTTAAATTTATTTGATTACAACTCATATTTTTTTCACTTTTGCTCAGTCTTCATTGTTTGCTATTTATAGAAGAAATATGTCTACTTACTATTAAAAAATAGGGACATTATGACAGTAAAATGTAACCCTGAAAGCCTACTAAAAGTACATATAAAATGAAGATTCTTCTTTATAATTTAAGTTAAACAATCAAAATTGAAAACTATATGTATACTATGAAGATAGCTAATTTTAAAATAAAGCGAAGATGGGGAAAAGTGCAGGCAATAAAGAAGTTAATAAAACCTCCCAAACTCTTAAATGCAGCTGCTTTTGGGGAGGGACGGATAGCCTTCATTTCATTCATTTTTTTGTTCTTGCTGTTTCTCTATTTTTCACTTTTTGTTTAATGAGCATGTGTTTCCAAAGTTTCTACCTCCCATTTGCTCAGTAAGTAATGACACGCATGTGCCCTTTTGACCCTCTTGCAGTTTTTTGGAATCGCCCCCAGGTCCTTCCATAGCCTGTTTCTCGCTGTTCTGGGAAGGCTGTGGCTGGATAAGGGTCCAACTCTACACTTTGATGCCTCTGGAGTTAGAACTAGGATGGGTGGGAGAATGAGTAACATGGTGCCTGAAAAATGAGAAAAGTGATTCATAAAATATACCTAGATGTCCTCTCTTGCTCAGTTCTCTAAATGCCTCTCCACGTTTTAGCCTCATTGACATCATCGTACTTTCCCCTGCGGGGATAGCACTGCTGAGCTCAACCCCTGCATTCCAAGTCCTCGAAATAGTCCTGCCTCACATCCTCAGTCCAAGAGCATGTACAGTTCCTTAACAGAATCCAGAGGCCTCTGGGGGCCAAATACAGTTGCCCTAGTGCCCACTTTCTGCCACTCCCATTGCCTTGGTTCGCTCACTAAGGAAAACATTTCTACCACATGTTTCTAAGAAATATTTCCAAGAAAACAAAAACTCAGAAAGATATCGACAAGGGCTCTGAGGTCAGCTTTAATGATTCATTCGTGCATTTGTTGTGCTAAGACACTGAACTAGGCTTAAAAATACAAGAGACAGCTCATGCCTTCAGTGAGATGGAGGTCTCACCAGACAGACAGATAGGAAGAGCAATTACAACATCCCCTGGAAAGTGGCATGTGAGTTACCATAGAGGCTTTAAGAATACATGGGAGGCCACATTTAGCTGAAGTTGACGGGATGGCCAGTGAAGGCTTCCCAAGAGCAGCAGAGTCCTGAAGGGAAAACAGGAGTCAGGCACGGGCAGAGGAGGGCAGGCATTGCGAGCAGAGGGGATGTCATATTCAAAGACCGGGATCGAGAGAGAGAAACTGACTCTGATGACTTCAGAATGGCTTGGCCGCTGAATATAAGGAAAGGAAAGGAGAAGACACAGCTGGAAAGGAAGGTGGAGCCCTATCATATTATGCTAAGTGAGGGCAGCGGGCAAATACTATAAGACTTTTAAACAGATGAAAGTTATAATCAGATATTATACTGTTTTAAAGCTAGAAAGGATCTTAGAAATAATTTGGTGTGTGGTCTTGCAATTGCGAATGCCAACATCCAGAGAAGTTAAGGGAGTTGGACAATGTCACACAGCATGCCAAAGGTATAGTTGGGTCTAGAACTATTCACTTTCCACTCCATCATGTCTCTCCCAACAGGGCTCACTGCAGTCCTGTGAGTTGAGCTACATCCTCGAGTTTTGCAAGAGACATTACACTCAAGAATACAGGTTTACATGTTCAACAGGCCATTGCAAGTTTGGCCTTCCCCAGTGTGAAAGCAGTCTTCGCTGCCAACAAGGGTTTTCCAAGCATTTCCAAAACCAGGGCAATGTTCAAGGTGGAAAGAAACAGAAGAACCTGAGAGAAGAATGAAAAAGTGGGCTCAGCGGAGTAGCAGCCCTGCTCTTTCAGCATCTTCTGCTCCCCTACTTTGCATCCAGATGGCCTCAGCCCTTCCTGTCCCCCTTTCCCTCCCCTTCTCTGTGTTCCCTTGTTTTATTCTGGTCTCCAATTTCATCCGTTCCTTCCCATTACTCTCAATTTCTCCTTTTCTATGCCTTAAATGATGGGCAGACAGGGTCAAAATAAGGATTGAGGACCTGGTTGGGATCCTGGGGAGAAAGCTCAAAACGTCCCAAGTTCCTTTCTTTTCCCAGTTCCAGCTCTCAGCTCAATATTAACCCTGTTCCCCTAACCTCTTGGCCAAGCTGCAGCCACACAGTGGGAACCCCAGCAGGGCAGGCCGGGTGCAACCCTGGCTCAGCGCTGCTGCATGCTCCGGCCAAGCAGTTGATCCCTGACTCCCCTGATCCTCCCAGCAGAGATGAAAGGTGATCCAACACTAAGCAGACCAGAATTCCAGCAGCTCCTCCGCCATCGAGGTGGAGTAAGTGGAGGGAAACGAGGCACTTGGAGGTCAGCCATTCCGGCTGGTCGGGCGTGGCCGCCGGGCCTTGGCAGGCACCAGAGAGACCCAGGCCGTGTCCCCACCTGCAGCCAGGCCGGGCGTCCAGGTCCAGCGCAGGCTGGACGGGTGGGGAGGAGAGGAGCGTCGCCTTACCCCTCTGCTCTTTTGAACTTGTCGGGCGGCCAGCAGGAAAGCGGCCAGGGGACCAGGGCACTGGAGACGGGAGAAGATGACGCTCCTTGGGAGGGAGTAGTTCTGCCTTGCATGATGTATCGACCCTCGGAAGCCAATCTCACTTGCAGATAAAGCGCATTTATTTTGTCCGGCTTGGAGCTGACAGGAGGAGGTTTGCTGGCGGGATGGTTTCCGGCCTGTTCATCCTTCTTCTGGTAAAACCAGCTCTTAGGGGAAGACGTCTAGGTTGTTTCCTCTCCTTTGTGGCCGCTAAGCACCTGCTGAGTGTGGGGCCTTCTGCTGACTCCAAATGACCCCCACGCCGCGGGGACTTCTCGCAGCAGCCACCTGAGCCACATGGGCTCCTAGCAGCAGGCTTGCTGACAAGGAGCAAATGACTGATGAGACCAGAAGATCTCACCCCCTTCCCGGGAAGAAGATGAAAGCAGAACGGGGCTCAAATCCAGGAGAGGCGATTTCTGCTCTGCGTGGCAGCACCAGCTGGATCTGAGGGAGAGTCGGAAAGGACTGTGCCCAAGAGATGCCCAGAGAGGGGAAGGCAGCGGGGCAGAGAAATGCTCCTCTCTGGTCCTTGTCATCAGCCCAGCAACCCACAACATCTCGGAATCTGTGGGAAAAGGGGCTCTAGCCTTTTTATTTTCTGATTTAATTCAAACCATTAAATATTAGATGCTTCCTGCATTTGCATTTAACAAAAATGACCCAATTATAAATAACATCACTCTTTTCTATACTACTTTGTTCCAGGTCTACTTTGTGAGTTCACATTTGAGGGTAATTTATTGGGTCATTCAGCGATTCTTTTTTTATCATTTATTTATTTATTTATTTATTTACTTATTTCTTTATTTATTTCAGGATATTATGGGGGTACGAACATTTTGGTTACATGTTATGACTTTGCCACACCCAAATCATGATTTGAGGGGTGCCTTCCGCGCCCCCACAATGCTCACCACGTCCATTAGTTGTGAGTTTACCCACTCCCCACCGCCCAATCCCTGAAGAATATTACTGCCATGTGAGCACCATAGTGTTGATCAGTTAGTGCCAATTTGATGGCGAGTACATGTGGAGCCTATTCTTCCATTCTTGTGATACCTCACTTCGGAGGATGGGCTCAAGTTCTATCCGGGAAAATATAAGAGGTGCTAGATCACCATCGTTTCTTATAATTGAGTAATATTCCATTGTATACATATGCCAAATTTTAATAATCCACTCATGGATTGATGGACACTTGGGTTGTTTCCACATCCTTGCAATAGTGAATTGTGCAGCCATAAACATTTGGATCGTTCAGTGATTCTATAAATATTGTTGAGTGCCTACTATCGGCAGACTCTGAACACAAAAATGAGTGAGACCAGGCTGTGTCCTTAAAGAGTTCTCAGTCCAGAAGAATATGTAAATGAACACATTGAGGTACAGTGGCATAAAGACTTGGACCAGGTGTGGATTCCAATTCTGGTAGCTGGGGCTAAATCAGAGACTGTTTCAGAGAAGATAATGTTTGAAATGGCAAGGCAAGGAAGAGTAGACAGAGGGAACAGCAGAGTCAAGGGCAGATGGACTTGGGTGAGGTGTGTCCAAGAGTTATGAGAAGTCTGTTTGGACTGAAGCAAAGGTTCCTTATAGAGCAACATAGGGAGCTGGCTCTAAATGAGAAAATTAGGATCCCTTTCCCCCATACAGGGCATTTGTATTTCCTCTTATTGGTCAGGTGTTCCCAAAGTTTTTGAGTGTAAGGATCCCTTTCTTTGATGTCAAAAATTTAGCAAATTGGGAGGAAACTGAGAGCCTGTGAGAGTTTAATAAAAGGAGGATTGTCACTAGCTTTGTTTATAGGAAAAATGGCATGGTAGCAGTGCTGAGGAGTGCGTGGGAAGAAAGGGACTGGAAAAAAGGTCAGACATTTGATATTCCAAAGTTCTGTGGTCTGTCTCCTAGCTGTGAATGTGACTGCTTAAGGACAGACACTCTGCCTCTCTTGTTCTCCCTGAAATCCTAAGCACCCAGAAGAGTACCCAATGCATAGTAGGACCTCAATAAAGATTTGCTGACTGACTGATGAGTTAGGATACTTGGATTTGTGGGTCAATTTATCTAAGTACCTTGATTAGCACCAGGAACCCAGTAAGAACTTAATAAATGTTTGACATGTTTGATAAAGATGGTGAGAGCTGCTTCCCCCAATGATCAATTTTAATTTGCCTAAAGTAGATATTGTCAAATCAGTTTGGGTTTATGATTGCCTGATAAATATTTCTCCTTCTGTTACATTTAATTGTTCTCTCTCATTTTACTCTTAGTTGTGTGTAATCATCACTTTTATGTGTCAACTTGGCTAGGCCATGATGCCCAGATATTTGGTCAAACATTATTCTGGATGTTTCTATGAGAGTGTTTTTTGGATGAGATTAACATTTAAATCACTGTACTTTGAGTAAAGCAAATTGCCCTCCATAAAATGAGTTGACCTCAGCCAATCAATTGAAGGCATTTAAAATAAGACTGACCTCCCCTGAGCAAGACAGAACTCTACCAGCCAACAGCCTTCGGACTTGAACTGAAACATCAGCTCTTCCCTGGAGGTACAGCCTGCCAACCCACTGCATCAGATTTTGGACTCACCAAGCCTCCATAACTGCATGAAACACAATTGCATGAGCCAATTTCTTAAAGTAAATCTTTCTCTTCTCTAAAGACAGATATAGATATAGAAATAGATTTAAATATTGACATAGATATGGATATAGACACATACATCCACACACATAAATACATTCTTTTGGTTCTGTTTCTCTAGAGAACCCTAACTAATGCAGCGTATCTCTTAAAAATAACAAAACATAGTGTCGCATATTGATCTAAAATGATCATCTTTGTATATTAACATGGGTGTCAGTAACTTACTTGAAGTACTGTTGTGTTTGGTCATCTGCAATCTCATATTATGCTATCTCTTTTTCATTTATCCCTGCTTTTTCCTTTCTTTTCTATATTTTAGTGTAAGTGCTGTGTAGTTTTATTTGTTTGGTTGGTTTGGGTTTTTTAATAAATTGAAAAGACCATATGCAATTTTTAATTAGTCTCATAGTTATTTTTATATTTTAAAAATATATTTGGCCTATACTTTTCTAAGTATCAGTATCTAATACTTAAGATTGAACTAGAACATTACCTTTCCCAGAAAATCCTCCATATGTCCCATTCTAATCTCAGTCCCTACCCTCTCCCTAAAAACTATCTCCGTCTAGACTCTCCTTGTAATCACTTCCTTGCATCCTTCAGGGTTTTATTACCCAAGTGTGCATCCCTTAGTCTTGCCCATCATTTGTCTTTTAAGTCTTTTTAGTCTTCATTTTCCCCCTCCATTCCTTTATTTTCCTTATAAAATTATGCATTAAAAATGAAAAATTTTAACCTGTAGAGTTTCCTACAGCCCGTTTTTGATGATCACTTGCTCATGTCATAAATGGTGCTAGGCTCATGGTGCAGTTTAACTCAGTTTTGATCCTTTGTGCTTCCTGCAAATGGACAGATGGATCCAGAGATTGGTTAAATCCCATTGGAAAAATAATAGGAGGCATGCAGTGTCTGGTTTCTCTCTCTCTTTTTTTTGGCATCATCATAGCTCACTGCAACCTCAAACTCCTGGGCTCAAGTGATCCTCCTGCCTCAGGCTCCCAAGTAGCTGGGACTACAGACATGTGCCACCATATCCAGCTAATGTTTTTCTATTTTTTGGTAGAGGCAGGCTCTTGCTCTTGCTCAGGCTGGTCTAGAACTCTGCCTTGGCCTCCCAGAGTGCCAGATTTACAGGCGTGAGCCACCGCACCCAGCCTGGTTTCTCTCTTCTTGTGATGTTGGTAGCCATTGGTGATCAGAACTGTAAATTGAAACATGGTAACATGAAATTCTATCATTTTGTTTTCATTTAGCAGCTGGAATAATTTTGTGGGGAAATGTTTCCCTTCATCTACAATTTGGTTACTCCCTGGTACAAGTCACACAGAAAAAGAGGATAAACTCTTGATTCTTTTGTTTATTCTCCCAATTTTCAAGTTAATATATTGGTTCCCTGTCATTCTCAGAAAAATGCATAATTGGTATATTTTAAAATACCCCATGGACTTAAAACAATTGGATGAATTTTGATCTATTATAATTGTTAATCCTTAATAAATCTCAAAATATTCTATCTTTGACTAGTGAGATACTTTTCAAATTGGCGACAAGGTTGGTTTTTTTAATATATGATCCTAGTGATCTTTGACAGCTTCCTTGCTATCTGGTATGATATATAAAATAATTGTATATTTAATTATATATAATTTACATATATATCAAAGTACTTTGTAAGTTTATACAGATATTTCCAATTCAAATTCAGAACTACTGGGTTTTTTCTTAACCTTTTCTACATTTTATCTGTATCTCTTTTACTCTACTCTGAGAATCCTGGCTCTCAAAGCACAGGAGATGATAGAAGTTGAATATCCCATAATTACTCATCTGCTTTATCTACTCTTCGCATACAATAGGCTTAGAATAACAATTCAGTGTTACTACCACCAATTATAATTACTGGAAACTTGCAGTTTTTATTCGCCTCTGCTCTCCCCCTTCTTCTACACATTTTTATGGTTGGCTTATGTCTGTATTTTCAGATCTTTTAGCCATTACACATTATAACCTTTTCCTTTTAAACATATCTTTAGGTTGTCTCACTCTTTTTGCTTGTCTGAAGCCTGTTTTTCAGTGTATTCCTTATTAAAATCTCATGAGAACAATATTTCTAAAGTTCTTGAAAGTGTGTAACAGTTTTTGTGTCCTTCATATTCGGAAGCCAATTTTGTTGGACATAAAATTCTTGCCTCACGTTTTCTTTCCTTGACTATCTTAAATATGCTACTTCATTTTCTTCTTATGTAAGCATTAATGTCAAAAAGTCTGATTATAATCTGATCATATTTCTTTTGTAAGTTATTTGCTATCTTTGCCTAGACTCTGAAAGAATTTCTTTTTCTTTAATGTCCAATAATTTTACCAGAATATGTCTTGGCGTTGGTCATCTTCTTAGATATACAATGTGCTCTTTCAATAAGTTATTTCAAATATTACTTTATTTCAGTGATGTATCTTTGAATTATAGGCCTCATTA
>RJWJ010027132.1:0-22463 GCA_004363605.1 Indri indri
TGGATGGAGGCTTAGCGTGACTAACTCCATTTTTGCTTCTGACCCCCAGTGGCAATATCCCTTAGGTTAAAAGCTCCTGTTTAGCTCTGTACCTAAGCCAGCTAATTATAGGAGGAATTTAGTTGAACTTTAGAAGAAAAATGATAACCACCCCTTTCCCAAAACTAACTCCTCAGGAGATAAGGAAAGTATGCACACAAGTAACAATGTTAAAGATTTATAGGAAGTCAACGGACCAAGAACAAAGAAGTTTCACAGCCACCTCAGATGCTCACCAAGGCCCAGGTGGCAGTCACTCTCTTGGCTTCGAACCCAATTCTCTTTCCCCTTCCTTTAACCTAAAAGGGAGCCTAAAGTTCATACTAACTTGGATAGTTCTTTGAGACACTAGTTTGCCATCTTCTTGGCTTGCGAGCTTTTCAAATAAAAGTTGCTTTCCTTGCCCCAACACCTTGTCTCTCGACTTACCGGCTATCAGGCTGTCAGTGGTCCGATTGACAAGTGAACTCGATTACATGGTGTTGGATTGGAATCGGAGGTATTAGCATGAACTCCTAGCTCCATCTACTGTGTGGCCCTAGGAGCAATACATCCCAGTAGCAATGAGCACATATAGCACTCACATCTTGCCTTCTTACTACCATTCTCCACAAAAATGAACCAGGACTCTGAGAAACAGCTTATTCCAGGACTAAGTTGGGAATATATGAGATGAGCCTCAAATACCCGTAGGGACCAAGGCCTCCTAAAGTTTCACTGAAAAATCAACTCGCAATAAGGTAGATTAATAAGAGAAAGTGCATGAAAATTTATCTAACCGTAGGCGTGGGGAGAATAACAGAGTGATTCCCATTATCCTACCAGCGTCCAGAAGCTTATATGTCCTCTTGAGGAGACAGAAAGGAAGGGGGCTTGGATCCTGGCAAGACAGATTGTGGAAGGGGGAGAAGAGGAATTCTACTGAAGGGCAATAAATGATTCCCAGGGAGAGTTATTAGATCAGGGACAGAATTTAACTTATGAATAGTTTTTTTTTGGAATTTAAATGATCCTTGGAGACAGTGATTATCTTATAAAAGAGTCTGTTCAGGTGTGCTTACATTCTTGGTCTTTTCCCCCTTAATGGAAAATGAGATAAGAGAGAGAGGAACAGGACAACCTCGGTGGGTCCCTCCTATATTTAAGTAGATATGGGAAAAGTCTCTTTCAAAGCCTATTGATATTTAAGGGTTTTTAATTGAAAATATTCATTATACCAGGTAGCCATATTTTGGGGTGAAATTTCCCTGTGCTCCTTCAGTCTTATGCTAGAAAGTAAGAAAGTGCTCGAGCATGATGGGAGCATGTCAAAATGACTTGGGAACCAGCTTGAAGTTGCTCCCACTGGCCAAATCTGTGATAATTTGACCATCTAAGCCAATGCTAGTAATGGACTATAACTTATTCATTAAAATAAAAAGCCATGAGCCCACACTATTATAAATAAACAAAGAAAGAAAGAAGGAAAAGCTTTTTCTTATGGTAGAATCTCATTTAATGAATACAGAAGGAATGATAGAATTAAAAAATCTATTTGGTAATTATTATACTCATAAATGATTCAGGCAAGAATCATCAATAGATACTAAAACTAGCAAGGTAAAAGTTTGATGATTTATAGAATATTTATATAGTCTCATATAGCATCTCTTCACAAACACATATTAATTCAAAGGGAAAACTAGTAACCCTCACATGGAGAAACATGGCTGACATCACCTTAATTAGTAATCAAAGTTAACATAATTGTTATAATGTACCTCCTAATATAAAACAGTGAGGAAAATACAACATCACTTCTATGGTATTCTGCAGTGAGGTGTGAGTGTACCACTGCACTCCAGCCCTGACAACAGAGCAATAGCTTGTCTCTAAAAAAACCCAAAAAATAAAACAAAAATTATTTTTACATATATATGAACTATCCTCAAAGTTGGGAAACATAAAATAAACTTACACTTAAACAGTATGTTAGTTATATTTTAAAATAATATGTTCCATAAGTTTTCAGGTGAAATACTCTTGAATTTAAAACATTAGGTCTAATTGCTAATCTGAAAAAGTGTATAATACTAGTAAACATTATTTATTATACTTTTTTTTCTTTAGATTAACAATTGGACCTTTTCTTGAACTTAGAGGTAAAACGTATCAGGATAATGAAAAATAGTATATTGAGCATGATATTTGACAAAGTAACCAATAACTTTTTAAAAATAAGTTTATCCCATGTGTCAACTTTGTGGACACCTTGTACGTAAACATAGTTTTCAACACTTATTAGCACTTTTCTTTCTCACCTAAGCAGCAACATGTAACCGACTTCAGATTGCATTAGTGTATGTTTAGCACCTCTCTTATTTGATGGTTCTCATTGCTCTTAGTTGCGGGGAACATGGCCAATGCTCCCTGCAAAAGCCGGGTCCCTTTGGTAGAGTTGCAAGGGATAAGAAAATAATAGAGAAAAATGGAAAATGGAAGAAATAAAAGAATACACTGAGACAAAGATACAGTTTTATAAGTTTATAAAGATTATAGGCAAAGCGGGAGCTCAGGGGGCTTAGGCCTCCGTCGATCTCAAAAAGCCCCAAATGAGGTCTTACATGGTAACTTATAGGGAATAGTGAATGATGCCAGGGGCAACAGATTTACATAACAGCAGGTAGTTCCTCTCAGGTTAACAGATTTTCAAGAGGCTTCTACGGAAGGCTTCTACAGATTCTTTAACAAATTCTATCTACGTGAGCAAACGGTTACAAAGTCCTTCAAAGGTTAACTTCTAAATTCTAAGGTAAGTTTATCATTTAACAGAGGGGGTAAACAGAGATATGTTGGCCTCATGTTTATTAGGTTACTGTGAATGGAGACAGGTAGTCTAGAGTGGTTTAAACAAGAGCTTTGTTTTTAGCCATTCGGGAAGCTGTCTGTTCTGGAGGGCACTCCTTTGTCAGCTCTCAGCCTGCCGTTTTTAACAGATTCACTTGTGCTTTACAAAGCAAATCCAAACCTTTAGGTCTGAGAAACGTGGCGCCTTGTGGGATACAGCCGCTACTGCCTTTCAGAGATGCCCTTCCGAGTGTAACAGCATTTGAAATGCAAACCAACACGTTCACATATTCCTTCAGGGCAAAGCTCTGCAAAACTCCTAAGACACATCCTGTCCCCATACACGTTTAATATTAATTCATGGAGCGACACTTTGTCTTGCTGATCTACCACAGAAAGGCTGTAAAGAATTGCTAAGCCCAGTACCACAGCGTAGCTTTGGTAGTTAGTTATTCCTGGAAATCCAATGTCTGTTGCTTTTCATCAATTCTGTGATCCATGCAATACTCTGTAATACATGATTTCCCTCTTAAATTAGGGTAGATTTTGTTCTCCATAACAGAACAACCAGCACAGTAATCCTCTTAGAACAAAAGCACTTTAGGACAATTGGATTCAAATAATGCCTTCTTAGGCTGGACTTGGAAAGAGTCATCAAAACAAGAGTAACTCTCATGTACTTTAATTAGTTAAATTTTTGTGTTGTTTATTCAGTAGAACATTTGAGGGCTAACTTATATGTTTGGCATTTGGGATAAAGATATGATCATAAGATACTTCTGCTCTCAGAGTTCTTCTTCTCCAGTGGGACCTCTAAACCCTTGACTCTACCATGTGTTCATTGTCCATCCTAAAAGCCTTCAATTTTTTCCTTCACTAACTTAGATTGTACTGTCCATAATTAATTCTTCTCTTGATCCTCATTCCTCTGAATTCTCCTGGAAGATCCCAAACCCCAATTAAATCTGACTGTTCCCTTACTCCAGTGCTTCTCTATGCTGCCACAGATTAGAATCCTCTGGGTATCTTTAAAAGTCTGCTGGCCCCTGCCCCAGGCTAGTTCAATCAGAATCTGGAGAAGGGGAAGACCTGAGACATTAGTAAATTTTAGAATCATCCCAGGTGATTCTAATGTGCAGCTAGAGTGGAGAATCACTGGCCTAATTCATGTCTACATCCAAGTAGCTGAAAGTGGCAGAAGAAAACCACTCAGTCATCTTGACTCTTTCACTTGAAACTCATGGCCAACGAGCACTCATTGTCCAGTTCTTCAAGATTGTAACAGAGGGAAGGGCCCAAATTAAAAAAAGAAAGAGATTTTCTGTCTCTTTAAAACTTCCCCCACTCCTTTTGGGAAGTGCAGCCTGGCCTGCATCCCGGAGGCAGGCCAAGTCCTTTGTTAAAAGAGATAAATCCATCCCAAGAGGTGCCAGCCCCTAAGGTGGGCAGCTGGCAGAGTTCACAGGTTTTGTCTTTGGCAGAGATGGGATGATTATAACAGTTAACCACAATAGCCAAGAACTGAGGGGTCCTCCCTTTAAAAGCTCTGTATTTCTGCTTATGTTCAGGAAATTTGGATTTTAAGATGAGAAGGTCTACCATTTTTCCTCCTTTGCTGGCAAAGTAATAAAAAATTCTCTTTCCTCCTCCCCAAAATACTTGTCCTCATTCTTCTGACCCAGCCTTGTGGACAAGTGCTGAATTTACAGTAAGAAGGTCATTTTCACTTATTTTTCCTCACCTGCCTCCCTTCCTTAATCTCAGCTGATAACTTTCATATTTTCTTAAGAAAATAATAGCTAATATCGTAGCATGTTTATGTGCTAAATACTAATGTTCTATGTGCTTTCAAGTATTAACTCATTTAGTTTTCTTAAGTCTCTGAAGCAGATGTCACAAAGAGTTCCAACCTCCAGATGAGGGAACCAACAGGCAGAAAAGTGAGGTTACTTGCCCAAAGTCACAGGGCTAGTACTTGAAGGAATTTGCATTTGAATCCAGAATCTACCTTCCATCCACCACACAATGCCATCTCTCACCAGGCACTGAAGCAAAGAGAAAAAGAACTATCTTTGTTTCCTTCTCTCACCTTTACCAATCAATCTGTACCTGTACCCTAGTCTTCTGCTTTCTCTTTTACAGTGGACAACTCTGTGACTCCTAGTTGTGCGTCCCACCTCATCTCATATACTCAAGGACTTGTAGCCTGTGGTGATTCCCTCACCCTTAAGTGTGATCAGTTTTTCTTTTCATGCCTGGATCATTCCCATCAGGCTACAAACGTGTTCCAATATCTACTCTTACAATAGTTCAGGTCTTCCAAGACAACAGTTAGACATGCAAAAAATGTATTGTGCTAACATCAATGAAGGAACTGTAACATTATAATGCAAATCTGACCCCCATGAAGGGGAGAAGGAAGGAAAGAAAGGAGGGAGGGAAGAAGTAAGGGAAGGAGAGAGGGAGAAAAGGAGGGAAGGAGGGAGGGAGAAAGGAAGGCTGCTTTGCAAGTGTAAGAAAGTAAAATTTTGGCAATGCCCATGGGGAGTCTTCAAGCCAGAGTTGCCAGTCACAGGAGTCCTGTGTCATACAGGAATATGCTGCCTACCTTAGCATCCCTGCCACCCTTGGTCACGGCTGACAGCAGCCCGTGGGAAGTGTAACCTTGGTGTGCATGAAGGGGAAAGGATTTTAGACTACAGCAGCTGGGACCATTAGGCAATTATATTCCTTCCAGTGGGAGATTTGAAAGGCACATTTCCATGGTCACCACACCTTTCTCATTCTTGACTCTATGGTCTCTTCTAGATACTCCATTAATCTGCTCTCCTTTTCAGGAAAAATCTTAATCAGAGTTGCTTATGCTTGTTTCTTCTATTTCCTTATACTTTATTCTCTCTTTAACCAACTCCAGCTAGGTTTTGTCTTTCCCTTTTCACGGTCTCAGTAACTTTTATCAAAAAGTCCCAAAACAACGGATGCTGGTGTGGAAGTGGAGAGAAAGGAACACCTACACACTCTTGGTGGGACTGTAAACTAGTGCAACCTCTATGGAAAGTACTTTGGAGATACCTCAAAGAACTAACAGTAGACTTACCATTTGATCCAGTTATCCCACTATTGGGTATTTACTCAAAGGAAAAAAGGCCATTTTGTCAAAAAGACACTTGCACTCAAATGTTTATAGCAGCACAATTCACGATCGCAAAGATGTGGAATCAATCCAAGTGCCCATCAATTCATGAGTGGGTTGATAAAATGTGTATATGTATACCATGGAGTAGTACTCAGCCATAAAAAATTGGTGGACTCATACCTTTTGTAACAACCTGGATGCTGGAGACCATTCTTCTAAGTGAAGTATCACAAGAATAGAAAAACAAACACTGCATGTACTCACCATTAAATTGGAATGAACCAATCCACAGTTAGGTGCACATACGGAAGTCACATTCATTGGAGATCAAGCAGGTGGGAGGCGGGAGGAGGGGATTGGTAAATTCACACCCAACAGGTATAATGCACACTATATGGGGGATGGGCACTCTTACAACTTTGACTCAAATGGCATAAAAGCAATTTATGTAACCAAAACATTTGCGCCCCCATAATATTCTGAAATAAAAAAATAAATGGGTCCAAATAGATTTCTTTGGCCTGCACTTGAGGCTTTGCATGGCTTTTTTCTGTGGAATGATTTCAGAAAGGTAGTAAAATCTCACAAGTTATCACAAACTTGCTTTATTTATTTTTTCTAGCTTATTCTAGGAGTTTGCGGAGACCACAGTTGCTTGGGCAAAGAGTCCTGGACGTGACATGGAGAAGAGATTGGAAGGAGGCAGGCTGGAGGCAGGGAGCTCAAATCCAAGTTTCAAACGAGGAGGATCATCATTTAGAGTGAAAGGAAGGTTAAGATGAGTCAAGTTTCTGACCTAAGTGAAATGCAGGGTTATGATACCACTCAAAGGCAGTCATAGTGGTTGATGGCTGTAATAAGGGGTCTCACTTTGCTGGTCTCAGTTTGCTTATAAGAAAAATGGGGGTAGTATGGTACCTATCTCAGGTGGCTACTTTGAGGATTAAATGAAATAATGCGTGTAAAGTGTTTAAATCAGGGACTGCCATGCAGCAAGTTTTCAATTAATGGAGCTTAGAAAGGTTAAGTAATTTGCTCCCAACCACACAGCTAGATGAGTGATGGAGTTGGGGTTCCAGTACGTCAGTTGGAGCACACACAGGCTGGTCCCTTTACTTTACATAGGGTAGAAACAGTCAGAAGAGAGACAGGTCTACGGTGTGGCTATGGTGATGAGCTTGGTTTTGGACATGGAAACACTGATGTGGGGCAGGGGGGATGTCTAGGAGGTAGGTAGACACATGTGTCTGGACTCAAGAGAGATCTTGGCTAGAGATGTCCTTTCCCCACAGTCATCCCTAAGAGTACATGTGAAATTACAGTCATCAAGAGTATGCTACCTAATAGCCAGGTATCTGACAGATGGTGTTTAATAAAATTTTGTGGCCAAGATTATTGTAAATTCTTTAAGTGGTTTTAGTCAGACTTTTATATCTGACTATTGATCTCTCTTGCCAACATTTTTTATGATGCTGTAGAATTGTTAACTATAATGAAAAGTCTGTATCTCAGAAACATAAAAGCCATTTCCTAATCAGTACGAAGTTTAAAGATTTCTATATTAAAAGCCACCCCATTAAAAAGTTAATTAACCTTTAGTCAAAATAACTTTCTAAACTTCATCTCCTTCAACTATAAGCATTTTTTCAACTTTTTTAATATGCTGAGTAATTTGTTTAACATTATTTAAGGAACAGATTCCTAGTATAGGTTGTGTCACAAATTAAATGGGGAAAAAAATCTTTAGTACTCATCGAGTTCAATCTTATTTGCCTTCTGGCATCACCACCCACTGCCTCCCACCAAATACTTTACCACACTGTTGATGCGAAGTTGTCTGTTTGTATGTCAGAAGCCTGAGATGAAAAAACAAGTATATTTACCTGGGTGCGTTTATGAAGACAATACATTTGTGTATAGCAGGGAATAGCGAACTATGCTGCACACGTCAAATCTGGCTTGATGCATGTTTTTGAGTAGCCCAGGAGCTAAGGCTAGTTTTCACTTTTTTTTGGTAGAGACAGGTTCTCACTATGTTGCCCAGGCTAGTCTCAAGCTCCTGGTCTTAAGTGATCCCTCTGCCTCTGCTTCCCAAAGTGTTGGGATTCCAGGTGTGAGCCACCACACCTGGCCCTAGTTTTTACATTTTTAAATGTTGAAAAAAATCAAAAGAAGAACAATATTTCATAATGTGTGAAAATTGTATAAACTGCAAGTTCTATTTTATGGAAACACAGCCATGCTCATTCATTTAGGCATTATCTATAGCTGCTTTCAACCTACAATAGCAGGGTACTTGCAACAAAGACTGTATAGGGTGCACTGACCGCTTTGCATTGCTGTTCAGCAACCTGCAAATCTCGAAGATGAGGTTACAACTCCACGGTGTTTCAAGTACCATGCATATCACTGTACAGTAACATGGCTTTTTAAATTATCAGTGCTATAGCCATGATGTCGAAAAATAAAAAATAGAATCTGGCCAAAAAAAAAAAAAGAAAAAAGGAGAGAATAGTGAGCTCCACATGTCATGCTTTTAAGGCACAACAGAGTGTGTATTAATTTGTTATTGAATTAGGTGGCACTGTGATTTGAATGCTACACCCGAAGTTTATATGTTGGAAACTTCATCCCCAAGGCAACAGTGTTGGTAGGTGGGGCCAAATAGGAGGTGATTCAGTCATGAGGGCTCTGCATGAATGGATTAATGCCATTATTGTGGAAGTGGGATATTTATAGAGGGAGTCATAGAGGGTTTGTTATAAAAGAGAGTTTGTCTTGCTCTCTTGATCTTGCCTTCTCATCCTCTGCCACGTTGATGACACAGCAAGAAGCCCTCACCAGATGCCAGTACCTTTATATTGGACTTCCTGGCCTCCAGAACCATGAGCCAAATGAATTTCTGTTCATTATAAAGTACACAGTCTGTGGTATTCTGTTAAAGCAGCACAAAACTAAGACAGATGGGAAAGCATTGTGTTAATTATGCAGTGATACTACAACTGTAGTCAAAGAACACAATATAACAGATTTAGCAATCATCACAATAGTCCCCACTCATAGGAAAGCAATGGCTAGAAAAATTAGAAAATTTAAAAAAGAATACTCATCACAGCACAATTTCTTTATAAAAATAAAAATGAGACTAACCAAATAAGTTCCTTCTGAGTGGCTCATTTGTTAGTTAAGCAAGGAAAGATATTTATGGATAATGAGTTAATTAAATCATGTTTGATTATAGCAGCAGATGAAATATGTCCATTGAAAATAAAGTAGTTTAGGACTAAAAGCCTTTTGATGACAGTTGTTTCTTGAAGAGTTGAGGACATTGGGAGCAATAACAATAGTCAATTTAGAAATGAGTTCTAGTGGTTTTCCTTGGTTCTTGATAAATTGACAAATGTTACCTATACAGCTCAATCGTTTTTTATTTGAGGAGTCAATACTGAGTTTGAAGTGAATGAATTAATTAGCTTCTATGAATAGACTGTATTGGAAAAACTATGGGAAAGATTAAATTCAGTACAACCTGAGGTAGAATCTGCTAAGATGTGTTACAACTGTTTGTGTTAAAAATATCTGTGGAGCAGTAAAGGGCTTTGGGGGCAAATTTAGAAAGCCTGTGAAAATGTAAGATGTTTAAAGCCTATGATTACTTATCGTAATATTCATCATAAGGTACTTTGTGAAAAATATTTCAATCTATAATACATTATCGAACCAGTAGTATCAAAGGTGAATTTCATTAGCCTTTTTGGACTTAACCATTGTCCATTTTGTAAATTTTTGTCAGAAACAGAAACTAAATATCCTGTCACATCAGCACTAACAGATGAATATTTGCAATTAATTTTGATGACAGGGAACATTAATTTTGAACTCCAATAAAGTAAAATATTATCTTGTCCCCCAAATGTATTTTTCTCAGTACTAAACCTGTATTACGAAAGCATATACTCACTCATATCACATTTTGAATTTTATCAATAAAAAATTGCGGAAGCTTGTTTTCTTTTGTTGTATAAGTATCTACATAACACCCTTGATTTTGCCTCTTGGATAGCAAACACTAAAATATTTACTATCTGGGTCTTTATAGAAAATGTTTCCCAGCTTCTGATGTATAATCTCAATTTATGATACTGTTGTGATGGTTAGTTTCGATAGTTAACTTGGCAAGGTTATAGTTCCCAGGTATTCAATTAAATGCCAGTCTAGATGTTTCTGTGAAGTACTTTGTAGACGTGATTTACATCGATGATGGTTGCCTTAAATAAAGGAGATTATCCTCCATAATCTGGGTGGGCCTGATCCAATCAGTGGACATGCCTTAAGAGTAAAACTGAGGTTCCTTGAAAAAAGAAGAAATTCTGCATGTGGACAGCTCCTGTCTGAGTATTTCCATCCTGCCCTTCTTGACTGCCTGGTGTGAGGATTCCAGTCTTGTATAGCCTGCCCCACAATCACATAAGCCAATTCCTTGCAATCAATCTCTCTCTCACTCTCTCTCTTTTTTTTTTTCAGAGATGGGGTCTCCCTATGTTGCCCAGGCTGGTCTTGAACTCCTGGGCTCAAGCAATCCTCCTGCCTTGGCCTCCCAAAATGCTGGAATTACAGGCATAAGTTTCCGAGCCTGGCCAATAAATTTCTTTATATACATACATATGCTACTGGCTCTGATCCTCTGGTGTCCCTGTAAAAGACACCACCTGATTTATGCTGCTAGAAAACTGAAAAGACAATAATTTCAGAGAAAACAAAATTAATATTTTTTTTGCTGCCTGTCAGCTGTGATATTGCCTAATCTATCTTAATGACTCTCTAGGGTAAGGAAGAAGGGTAGTGAGAGTTATGAATAAAGACAGAAAGTTCAGGAAGCCTCAAATTCAGCCTTATCACTGTGGATCAAAAAATACATTGTTTCTGGATAGAATCTTTTTAAAGAGCAAAAATGAGATTTTTGTGGGGAAATGTGTCCCTTAGCTTACCTCTAGGACTCTTTTCCTAGGGTCCATTGCTGCCGGCTGTTAGAGCACCCATGACCCCTGGCTTTGTTGGTAAATAGTGGGCCTATGTATTTTTAGAGGAGAGTTTCTCCAGCTTTCATCAGATTTTCCAGTGGGCCTATGGCACCAAAAGTATAAGAACTACAGATGACCTCCCGCCAGGTAAATATTTAACTCTTATTTTTTTTTTTTTATTGTTTGTTGTTTATAGGGGTACAGGTGTTTAGGTTACGTATGATGCCTTTGCCCCCCCTTCCCCCCAAGTCCCAGTCCCAAGCATGTCCATCTTATATGTCACCTGTTTATGTACCTTGTCTTCTCTGATGCTCGCAATAATCATATGAAGTAGGTACCAGTATCCCATTTCACAGATGAGAAAACTGAAGCTTAGAAATACGAGGTAATTCGTCCTGGTCTGGGTTTGCGCCCAGATCTGACCCCAAAGCTGACGCTAAGGGAAGTTGGGGAGGACGGTCTGCTCAGTCGCCAGGCTCAGGAGTCAGGACACTCGCTGCACTTGCTGTGGTCGTCTGGGTACCTGCCTGGCCTCTGCCCGCTCACCGGGGAGGAGACAAGTTCGGGGTGGCCTCCAAGTTTTGCGGGGAGGGCCTTCTAGCCACTGGCTTTCTAGTGTGCCCCGGCCCAACGGGAGGAGGAGGGAGCGGGGCGCCCCGGGGAGGGCGGGCCCTGAGAGGGAGTTTGAAAAGAGGAAGGAAGTGGGGCCCGGCAGTGCGCCCAGCCACCCCCTGCCGGCTTCCCCACGAGAGGACGCGAGGCCCCCGGCCCAGCCATGGCCCCCTGGCGCAAAACTGACAAGGAGCGGCACGGCGTGGGTAGGTGTGGCGCGGGGTCCGCAGCAGGGAGAAGGACAGGTGGCGGGAGAGCCGCACGCAGAAGATGCTGTGGCTTCTGGCGGCGCGGGCGCGGGCAGGGCGAGCTGACTGAGGGTCAGAGGGCGCAGCGGCCCCTTCTGCCTGCAGCGGGCGGCCCAGGAGCGGGAAAGGGGGGGCAGCGGCGAGAGGAAGGTGGGCTCCCCACCAGCAGGCTGCGCCCGGCCCGCCCTCGCCCTCCCGCCGGTCGCGGGCCGCCCCCTCCTGGAAGGCTACAGCGTATCCGAGATGGGGTCAGGCCAAGGGCTTGGCAACCAAGGCTCCGTGTGCCGGGCTCAGCGTTCCAAGGCGTGGACTCCATCGCCCCATCGATGGCTGGGCCTCATAGAAGGAGCCCCACTGTGACCTCCGCCTCAGCCTCGGCCGGCCCACCGTGCCTCCCCGCCCCCTCTCCAAAGGACACGCATCTGCCGGCTTCCCCTGCCTGTCCTTCCTGGGTCAGATGTCCCCCCTTTGGCAGAGCGTCCAGAGCCAGTGCAAACTTGGGGCATGGGGCTGGAGGGTGGGATCCTTCCCTGGGCCCAGAGACCCCTCCTGCCAGGTTATCTGGGAATAACCAACCAAGAAGCTGGTCTTATCAGCTTCAGCCATCTAAACTCCCAGAGGCCTCTGCCTCAAGCTGAGCGGAAGTGGTGGCTGGGGGAAGGGAGGCGGCAGGTACGACTCTTTCTAAGTGGCATCGGTGGTGCAATCCCCGTCGGCTCACTGTGGTTTTCAAACTTAAATGTCAATTTAAAAATCACCCTGGAGCTTGCTACACAGGCAGATACCAGAGATGAAGAGTTAGCAGGTGAGCGTTCCACAACCCAAGTGGCGAGAGTGATCAGAGGCAGGGCGCCCCCGGGCCACTGTTTGAGAATAACCATTCTGGAGAGAACAACATCCATTCACTTACTGTGGGGCACTTTAATACGAATGGTCCTCATGCAGAGAACAAATAGCAATTCATGTCCTGGGGTGGGGATTACAAAGCGAGGCGGGGTACAGCCAATGCTCTTGAGGAGTTATGGGTAAGTTTAGAAGCTTGGACCCTGAAGTCAGAACTGAGTTCAAATCTGGGCCTGTTTCTTCATCTATGAAGCGCGAATATACTAATAACCCAGGTCTCGTGAGATTGTCATGAGGTTTGAAAGGGGTAAGGTGTGTAAAGCACTTGGTAGTGTGCTGGCTCGCTAGCATTAGTGGCTGAGGTCAAGGGGCTCACCTAGTAGTTGTAGAACCAAGAGAGACACAGAGTAATGTACCCTAATGCCAAGTTCAGGACAGCCATGCGTTATAAGATTGTAGTATTTTATGGTTTACCAGACCCATCCTCATGCAATGTCTTTATCTCACTTGAGAACCATCCATGTGAGGCAGTGTATTATTATTCCCATTTTGTAGATGAGGAAACCAAGTCTCAGATTTCACATAACTTGGAAGTAATGGAGCTGGGCCTTAAATTCAATTGCCTCCAGCACCTAGGCCCTTTGCACTGCGCCAGGAAGGCATCCAGAAGGGAACATGGTGGGTAAAGGCAGGAAGCTGGAAAGCATGTTGCATGTGGATCAAACAATAAATAGTCCGTTTTGGTTTTAGTATTGTTTGTAGTGAAAAAGAACACGGAAGAGGTAGATCATGGCCAGATTGTGAAGGGCTTTAAGTGTCAAACTAGTAAATTTGGATTTCTTTCTGTGAACGCTGGAGGTTTTGAGGAGTGTCACCTGTAAGAAGTTAGTATAGTTAGTTGGAGGGACAGGGATTGTACTTAGAGTAGAAGGGACATTGGTGACAGTTTTACCTGTCTATTAACTGATGGCCTGGTTAGTTAATGTGGCAGGAGGCCATTTATAAACAACATTGCCCTTTGCCCTTTACCAGATTAATCCTCTCTGCTTGAGGCTTTTGTCAGTGAAGATAGCTTTCTCCTTGGAGGGGAGAGGGAAGGGCTAAAAAGGAGGAGGTAGAAAGAGAAACTAACAGTATCAGGATTAAGTGTGGCTATGGGGGACAAAAAGCCTCCAAGATAGTGGTTTAACCAAGCTACAAGTTTATTTCTCTCTCACATAGAAAGCCCAGAAGTGGTCTGTGAAGAGGTGGAAGGGTGGCCCATTCTGTGTCTTCCACTGCTTCCTTGGCACGTGGCTTCTTGCCTCCTGTACCACACCGCTGCTTAAGCGTCAGCCATCAGGTCCACCTTCCAGCTAGCAAGAAGGATGAAGGGGAACAAGAAAATTGTGGCTTTTCCCTTTAAGGATACTTAAATGAAGGCACACTTGATATTTCTCATTATGTCCTATTGGCTAAAACGTAATCATATGACTGAACATAGCTGCAAGGGAAGCTAGGAAATGTAGTTTGTAATGTAGGCAGCCACGGACCCACTAAAAATGAGGAGTTCTCTTCCGAAGGAAGGGGCGAGGAAGGATATTGGGGATGATGTATTAGTTTTTCAAAGATGCCGTGTAACAAAATACCACAGACTGGGTGGCTTAAACAACAGAAATTATATTCTCACAGTTCTAGAGGCTGGAAGTCCAGGAAGGCCAGCACGGTTGGTTTCTCTTTTTCCTTGGTTTGCAGATGGCTGTCTTGCTGCCTCTTCATATCATTGTCCCTCTGTGCAGGCACACCCTTGGTGTCTCTTCCTCTTCTTATAAGGACACTAGTCATATTGGATTAGGACCCCACCCTAAAGGCCTAATTTTAACTTAATCACCTCTTTATCTCCAAATATGCACTTATCTTTAACCATGGTTACGTTCTGAAGTACTGGGGGTTGGGACTTCAACATATGAGTTTTGGGAGGGACACAAGTGCACGACAGATAATCTGTGGTATCTGACATGGTACTTAGGGACTATACCAAGGGCTTCAACACAGGGGTCCTGAGATAGGTTTATTTACCCTGAAGCTGGGCCTGCCAGGCAGATCTGTGTGGGACTGCAGTTATGCTTGTAGGGGAGGAAAAAATTTCTTTCTGTTACTCATATTGGGTTCTCTGGATGGGGCCCTGCAAATGAGACCAACACAAGACAGATGAACACGAGAAAAACAAACAGAAGTTTATTAGCATGTTCATTGAACTTCCACATGGAGTGCACAGAGATGAGTAACTCAAAGGAGTGGTTTAAACTCGGGCTGCGATAGAATCTTGGCAAAGGAACAATAGAGGTTTAGAGAACTGACAAGACAAAGGAAAAGGGTTTGAGCCTTCCATGGGCAGCAAACTGTGGGAAGGCAAATGTAGGGGGGAAACTCAAGGAAGATAAGGGCCGTCTTGGAGCTGACTTTCTGTCTTCTTTATGGCCATAAAACTTAGCTGGGAGAGGAGGTTTATGGCAGTCCTTATTTCTCAGAAGTTTCTGCTTCTAGTCAGGTAAAGGAAGAGCTGGGAAGTCTTCTTTCCGCATCTGTGGATTCTTGTTTGCCTTCAGCTCAAAATAATCCTTATGCCAAAGTGGCATATTTAGGGTGCATATTTTGATCCCTACAGCTCAGGTGTTCTCTGTGCAACTTGCCCCCAGTTATGGTGTTGCACCATGTGTGGTGTCTGGGAAGTATTTGCCAGTCCCTCTGAAGGCTGGGAAGAAGAGTCTGTTCTTGCTGGCAGTCTCTGGCATTCTTTGGCTTATAGATGTATCGGCCTGATCTCGCCTCCGTCTTCACATGCGTTCTCATTGTGTGGGTGTCTGTCTCCACATTTCTCCTTTTAGAAAGGACATCCAGTCATGCTGGATTAAGGCCCACCCTAACGACCTCATTTTAACTTTATTACCTCTGTAAAGACTGTCTCCAAATAAGGTCATCTTCTGAGGTACTGGGAGTTAGGACTCTAACATCTCCCCTTTTTTTGGAGGGTTGGGGGAGGCACAATTCAAACCATAACAGGCTCTGCAAAAGCAGAGAAGGGATCTGTTCCACATCTTGGATGGGGAGTATGGAAGAATCCACAACCACCCCCTGGTCCAGGGATGTGGGTGCTGTTACTGCAGCCCAGGACCCTGGACAGAGCTGGTCCGTGCAGAGACTGGCAGATTTGGAAGGGGCAATGCACGCTGGACTCTTTTGCAGCGTGAGCTCTTGTTACAAGGAACAAAATCCATTCAAATTAGTTCAATTAAAACGTGTGTGGTGTGTGCACGTGTGAGGGCAGGGGGAAATGGTGCGTTTTAAAGGTCAGAGAAGTCACATGAAAATCCAGGAAACGGGAGCAGCCAAGCCTCCACAAGGGTGTGAACTGACATGGCCCTGGGAACCTCTGCCTCTCCTCTCATGGCTTCTCAGCTTCTCTGAGCTGGGAGGAGGGACAGTTCAAACCATAACAGGCTCTGCAAAAGCAGAGAAGGGATCTTTTCCGCATCGTGGTTGAGGGGTATGGAAGGATCCACAGTCGCCCCCCGGTCCAGGGATGCCAGCTCTGTCCTCCTCTCTGTCCTCACCAACTCCCTCTGATTCCATTGCTCCTTCTTAACTTTGATCTTCTGTAACACCATGACGACAGCCCAGCATGCCACCCGCCCCTCTCTGCACGGGCTTGCAGTTCAAGCATCCACTGACTTGTCTCTGTGTTGTGTCTATTTGTTCAAAGTCCCAAGAGAAGATTTGGAGTGGTGGCTTGATTCATATTTTTAAGAAAGACCACCCAAGTCAGAGGTCACCGTCAGCCTAAGAATGGGCCCAACTCTGGTCGGTGCTGTCCCTGCCTGGTCCAATCCACTATGGCTGTGGGTTGGTGTGTCACATGGCTTGTTACTCGTCTAGCAGGGGCCACGGTGGGGACTGAATCTTTGAGGAGGAGGCGTGAGTGGAACATGCATCCCACACACACCCAGGGCAAAACTCCACTACAAAGGGACCAGTTATACTGCCCTTGTTGCCAAAGGCAACAGTTAAGAAAAAAGGATAGAAAGCGCCATGCGCTCACTAACTCGTTTATTTGTTCACTCATAGCCTAGTAGCCTAGTAGGGAAGATGAAAAAGAACTTGGTGGATAAATAAGTAAACCTATAATTACAAATCGTGATATGTGCTATTGTAACAGGGAAGCATTGTTCCATGAATGAGAATATTGCAGGGAGGGTCTTAAATCAGATGATCTGAGAAGGCCTCTGAGGAATGGGGAAAAGAACCCCTTTTGGGGAGGAGGGATCTTAACACATGTATCTTTGCTACAGGGGCCCACTGTACTTTTGGACTGGTCCCCAGAAATTACTCTGGTGCAACAAAAACACATGGGTTAGAAATCTAATTCCTTCCTACTACCAATTCTTAGGTGCCAGGGCCTCCTACTTTCTGATGCTTCGGCAACTTGGGTTGTTTAGGAGTGCCCGCCGGGCTGGCTGTTCGATCCATGTAAGGAGATTGTCTAATCCCTGGGTATGTGGGAGCCTCATTAGTTGGGGGACATCTTGCCCCCAACCATAATGTTTGTGTTTGAATGAGACTTAATGACAGATTGTGTTTTCTAAGCTCTGCTTCCTCCTGAGATCAGCATCCTTATACTGCTGCTGTATTTTGAGACAGGAAATGTAGTCACCATAATGCTCTGCTGATTTCTGGACCTTTGGATTTGTTGGGTTTTTTTTTAAAGCCTACAGGCCTTTAATTTAATAGTCAATTACACATGGGTGCCACAGTCTTTGCTCTGCAGCATATGTTCTGCATGCTTATCACCACTCAACTCCAGAGGAATCTGGGCAGAGACACAACAAACGTTCCCTTTAATGGGCACTTTCTCCCTTCTTCCCACTTCCTTTAATTGGTGTGAATTGAAACACAGTCAGGCTGAGTTTGTGAGCTGCTTAAGCCTTATTCCGTTTTTAGTTCTCCTTGGAAAAAGTCATCCCTTGTGCCCCTGCCCCTACTAGGTCAGCTTCCGCATTGGTTTAAAGTGACAGTGGCGGAAATGAGGGCGAGAAGGGGTATGACCAGCAATGTGGGCACTTTCCAGAGACTTCTCTAGTCATTGCTCCAGGGCACTCGGAGTTCCCCTGACCACACCTGGCCCCTTGGGTCACAGCCTAAACCAGGCTGGTGGAAGGAGACATGGGTGGGCAACGTGGCTGGCGTGGATGCCCCAGGACTCCGCACAAGGTGTGAACAGCGCAGATGATCAGTAGGAGCTGGTTGGGTTGCACTAGCTGGTGGCAACGCCCGGCCTAGAGACACCCTGACTGGCATGTAGGCTGCAGCGGAGGGGCCTCCCAGTGCCAGCGGAACCCGGAGGGTTTGCCCGAAAAGTGGGATTTGCTGCTTGCCTCACCTGTGGTGGCAGTAAGGGAGTTGTCTCAGGAAAGAACATTCCAAGTGGGATGAACAGCCAATGAAAAGTCCTGAGGAGGAAGCCTCTGCTGTGTGGGAGCCCAGCATGGCTGCAGTAGAGCGAGCAAGGGCAGAATAGCAGGGAGTGGGTTCTCCAGGGTATGGTCACATTGAGCAGTGCCTTTGAGGTATGACGAGGACGTTGGCTTTGCTCTGAATGGGGCATTGCAGGGTTTGGAGTAGAATTGTAGGACAACCTGTCTTATGTTTACAAAGGATTAATTCTAACAGATTTATGGTGACTAACAAGGAGCAATTAAATGTGGAAGCAGGGAGACCGGTTAGGCAGCTGCTGCAATAACCCAGGCTCACACTGCGGGGGAGCAGTGGAGATGGCAAGCTGTGCTGAGATTCTGGAAGTCTGTGCGGTTAAGTTGAGCACATGGGATTTTCCTCATGGACTGGATGTGGGTATGAGAGAAACAGAGGAGTCAGTGGTGACTCCAGGGCTTTTGGTCTGAACAGCTGGAAGAATGGGAACTACGTATAAGACTTCCCTAGTTAAAGCCTCCATCTAAGTTGTCATCGACATTGTCAAAAATAGTATCATTGTCTCGCTGTTTTATAGCACAGTTCATTGACGAAGTACTCGTGTTATCATGTTTAATCCTCACAAACACCCCGAGAGCCTGGTACTTTTATTTTCATTTCACAGATGAGGAAATTGAGGCATAGAGACCTTCGAGGTGTCATTGAAATGCAGCCTGTTTCTAGCATCCTGTTTCTTTGCAGCCTCATGTTGAATTATCTGGACTCTTCCATAGAATATAAGCTCCATGATGGCCGGGCCGTGTCTCTTACGCTTCTCCAGCACAGGGTGCCCAGCACAGAGCAGGCGCTCAGTTAGTAGTTGTTGGTTGGATAGATGAACAGGCGAATTGATAGTTGATAGGCGGATAGCATGGACGCATAGGTAGATTGATAGGTAGATGGATGGATGGGTGGATGGATAGTTGTTGATTGGATGGATGGGCAGATGGATAGTTGTTGATTGGATGGATGGGTGGATGTGTGGGCAGGGGAAGCGGGGGTGGAGGGAGAGTAGGGGTTGGAGGTCTTTCATGTTCTGGTGGCCTCATAAGATTCAGATGGACTGGGTCGCCCCACTTTGCCCTCATTTTCCTACGCCACCCGCCTCCCTGTCAGGAGGCTAGGTCCTGAGAGAGCACCACAGCAATCAACGGAGTGCACCCGAACTCTTCTCCAGACACTGGACCCTGCAGTTGGCCACTGTACCAAGCCTGCCAGTTCTCAGCCTGGGATTCCACTAAGATGGCCCTGCCCTCCATCCCTCGCACATCACGCTGACTTCCCCTCCCTCCTCGCTGCTCGCACCCCTCCCACCTGCTCAGGGGCTCTCTCCATCCTTCCCCTTGCCCGTCCTCTGCCCCTCCCTCTCCCTCCAGTCTCACTTCCTTCATGGGGCCGCTTTTTTCCTCTGAGGGCCCACAGCTGCTGTGGCTTGCAGTTTAGCCCATCGGTTTTTTTTGTTGTTGTTGTTGTTGTTTTAAGACGCTCCTTGTTTCTTGTGTGTTTATTTTGTCTCTTCAACTAAATTGCAGGGAAACTCCAGGAGAGCAGGAGCCATCCCCTCTCACTCTACTTTTCTGACCTGCAGGAGCCATCAGAGTGTCAGACACTCTCTGCATTTGGGGCTGATTTGGGTTGATTTTATCATAAAGCCTCTCTTCCAACTCTACGGTGTATGTGTGAGCGTGTGCACCTGTCAATGCAGGAGTGTGTGAGAATGTGTGTGAGTGTGCCCACAGGAGTACTGGAAGGGGGAGAGTGAGATTCCAGCATGATGTTTTAGAGCAGAATTCATTAACCTTGGCACTACTGGCATTGCGGGCCAGGTAATTCTTTGTTATGGGGCTGTCCTGTGTGCTGTAGGATGTTTAGTGGCATCTCTGGCCTCTACCCGCTAGATACTGGTAGAACCTACTCTCCCCTCCCTCCCCTTCAGGTTGGGACAAACAAAAACGTCTCCAGACATTGACAAAGGTCTCCAGTGAGGCAAATCCACCCTCGGTTGAGAATTACTGTTTTAGAGAACTCATTGGAATCTCAACTTTCCTCTTGTTGGCTGGGCATGTCACTTCGCCTCACTGAAAACTGAGCACAATAATATGCATCCCATAAGGTTGTTATCATGATCCCGTAAGGGGCCTAAAGCACCTGGTGCAGTGCGGGTGCTAGATCCGTCCCCGCTGGGGAGAAGCACCATGGGGCAATGGCTAAGGGCACGTGCTCCGGAGCCCACCTGCCTGCAGGGAAATCCTCGCTCGGCTCTTTCCTCGCTGTGTCACCCCGGGATCTTACACTACCTCAGTGTCCTCATCTGTGAAGCCGAGATGATAATAATTATACCCACCTCAAGAATCGTGGTGAGGATTAAATAGGTGGCTGTGTGGAAAGCCCGGGGAATAGTGTCTGGGACATGAACAGTGTTCAGCAGAGGGTGGCTGTTCTTGTGATTCCTGTGCTCTCTCCTGGGTGCTGGAGGAACACCTCCTCTCCAAGGATGCCTCTGGCTGTGCTCCTTCTGACACATTTGCTGCTGACTTGCACCCGGGTTCGAGCTCTCGAGTTGCTGCCAGAGGCTTCTGCTGGGTCATGGCATTCACCCTCCCTGACGCAAGGTCAGGATGTTGCCTTGGTGCTGAGGCTGTCGACACCTGTTCAGAGACTTCAGGCACACTGCTTGTGTATTTCAATGAGCGCGTTTCATTTGAGTCCAAAGTGGACCTGCCAAAGGTCCCCCCCCGGGACCAACGACTCTTTAAAGCCTTGCTCAGGGACTGGAGAAGTGAGCTTCAGGCAATTACATTCTCTTTCTCCATTATTGTCCTTGTTCCTCTTATACAGCCACTTGCCCAAACTCTGTTAACACTCGGTGTTGGCTGAAGCTTTTGTTTTCAAATGTGTCAGCAAATGGCAGGGCCCAGATGAGGTGCGAATCCGTCTGGAAGGGTCACAGGACACTTGATGGCTGCGTTCACACTTGGCAGCTGTGCAGGCTCAGCATCTCTTAAAGCAATGTCAAGAAATGCAAGCAAGAGCATAGCCAGAAGAAGGGACATACCTGCCCTTCATGTTCATTCGTTTTCCTTCAGTCCAACAAGTATTTATTAAGAGTTTGATAAATATTGATTGCACTTCTCTTGTGGTCCAGGCACTGGAAATTCAGTGGCCAACAAGACAGACTCAGTCTCCAACCTCACTGACGCTGGAGGATAAGGCAGGAGATAAGTCCAGTGTATGTATAATTGAGTGTGTTATCAGCAGTGGGCTGGTCAGGGAAGCAGGGACTTTGGACTCCACTCTGAGTTTGAATCCACTTTCTACCACTTTCCAGCTGTGTGGCCAATGCGCAAGTTCCTTAATGTCTCTTTGAGTTTCTTGTATGTTGCATGGAGAATAATACCTTGGAAGGTTACCTGAAGATTAAAGGGTCTGGTACAAGTAAAGTGTTAGGGATTTTATTTGTCTTATCTGTCACTGTAACCCCAGGACCCAGAACAGTACCTAGTACACAGTAGATGTTCACATCAATATCTGATGAAAAAACAGTGGAGTCTGTGCTTGGTGTATAATATGTGCTCAATAAATGTTTACCATTTTCTTGGGAAGCAGTGTGTGCAATGGCTAGAATTCAGATTTCTGGATCTATTTATCTATCTATCTAATTAGGTGAATGTGTTGTTTACCCTCCCCTTCCGTGGTTGCCTCATCTGTAAATAGAAGGGAAACATTATACTTATCTCCTAAAATTGCACAAAGCACAGAGACCATTCCCTAGTTGCTTTTTGAGCTACAGCTCTATAACACTGATGTTTACTTCTACCTTATTTCTCTCGATTCAGACTCCTGATGAACAGAATACTTCAATATATTTAGGTAGAATTGGTAGCTAATCAATGAATTAAATTTCCAGGCTTGTTAGAGGTCCAGAGCTGCTGCAGTGGCTTGCCAACCTGGGATTTCCAATATAAGAGTTCTTGTTACAGTCAATGACTCCAGACAGCTCTGGTACTTGGGAATATCCTTTCCATACTTGGCCGTGAATATTTAATACTTTGGTCTAGGTGGGCTTGTCGGTTAAGAAGCTGCTGTTTTTGTTCCCGGGTACAGTTTTTCTATTCAAGGGGAGATGAAATCTTCCACAGGGAATGTGTCAGTGTTCTGCAGGGCACAGAGAACTTGTATGATGAGGAGGCTGGAGCGGGTATTTGTGGGAATAGCAGACAGCCCACGAGGGGC